>JAODAL010024622.1:0-60193 GCA_025379985.1 Phyllomedusa bahiana | reverse complement strand
AGGGGTGCAGTACATCTGTCTGCTCCGGGCCCATACACAGTAGGGTTAGCAGAGGTGCAGTGACATCCGTCTGCTCCGGGGCACCATACACAGTAGGGTTAGCAGAGATGCAGTGACATCCATCTGCTCCAGGCCTCATACACAGTAGGGTTAGCAGAGGTGCAGTGATATCCATCTGCTCCGGGGCCCATACAGAGTAGGGTTAGCAGAGGTGCAGTGACATCCGTCTGCTCCGGGGCCCCATACACAGTAGGGTTAGCAGAGGTGCAGTGACATCCATCTGCTCCAGGGCCCCATACGCAGTAGGGTTAGCAGAGGTGCAGTGACATCCGTCTGCTCCAGGCTCTATACACAGTAGGGTTGAAGAAGGGTTAACAGAGGTGCAGTTCACCCATGTATCCTAGCCACCCTCTAAGGCCTTTAAAAGCAACCATAATGCTGATGTGGCTCTCGTGAAAGTGAGTTTGACAGCCCTACATTAACCCCTTATGCACCAGGCCTGAAAAGACCTTTATGACCAGCTATGTTTTTCAGTTTTTGCCTCATTGTGTTTCAACAGTTATACCAAATGGTGTAACGATAGCTATAGCAGCTGCTGTGGAGCCCAAAGGTAAAAAGGGCATTTTTTCAGCATTTTATTATTTCTATAATTTTTTTACACCGGTCACATTTCACACTAATTAACTTGTTTAATTAATTCTACAGGTTATTACGGTCGTGTGGATACCTAATATGGATTGTTTTTTATGTGTAATATGTCCAAAATATTTTAAATATTTATTTTTATTTTATTATTTATTTAATTTTTATCCTCAATTTTTAGTTTTTTAACTTTTTTAAATCTCATTAAAGGATAACTATTTTTACACTTCTTTTAACACTTAATATAGTTTCATACTTCTAATATATTACACTATGTGTCAGTATGACACAGGCTGTTGTTAGGGTAACACACAGTGCGCCCTAACAGCAGACTTACTGCACAGACAGCTCTGGGGCTACTATAGGTCCTCAAGGCTTGCTACAGATATTCCCTAGGCTCCTTTGGGAATCTTTATAATTGTGCCATTGACTGTACCATATAATACACTGGAAAAGCCCTAGAAAATTCTCTGTGAGGTAGAACGTGAAAAAAAATTCAATGACATCAATGACATCCTTTTTTTTTGCGGGTGGCTTCATTTTTATGGCGTTCAGTCTTCAGTATAAATAAAGTGTTATCTGTATTCTATAGGTTGCTACAATTCCAGTGATACAAATTTGAGCTTTTGTTATGTTTGAGTAATTGTAACAATATAAAAACTTTAAAAATGTTTAAATTTGTTTACATTTTGACTGCAGCACATTTTTTTGGTGACTGATAATTTGTTTCTTTTTCCATCTATGGACCCGAGGGCTAAAGTGTCCTATTTATGGGTCGTTTATTGGGATCCAAGTGAGTTTTTTTGTGACTTTTTATTCTAATTTTTTGGGGATGCAAAATGACCAAAAAAAGCAATTTTTGTGCTGTTAATATTTTTACTGTATGGATTTATATTTTAAAAGGTTGGAATTTTTTTTTTTAAACAATGATAACAATTATGTGTGACTCTTCTTCTTCTTATTATTATTATTATTTGTTGTTGTGTTTTGAAACTTTTACATTTTTTTATTTTCAAAACTTTTTTTTTTCTGTTACTTGTTCACTAGGGGGCGCAATTGCTTGTCCACCACTCTCTCTATGGCATGGTATAATAGAAGTACTAACATGGCGACGAAGGAGAACTTTGTTAAGCCTCTTGCTGCAATGGCAACTGTTCAGCCACGCGCAATTTTGTTGCAGGGCAAACGAACAGTGTAGAGCACTGTTCCTCACTCTTTTAGACACCACTGCCTCTGATTCTGGCTGATAGCGCCAGGACCCAGTTGTAATGGTCAGCCGTTACCTGCCATGTAGGGAGCAGACTCAGCAAGTGACCCCCCCCCCCAGCACACCCTCTTACCAGAATTAGGACTGTTTTTCTACACCTGCTGAGGTCCGTCTTCCGTTAACATGTCTGAGCAAGAGACTGATCAAGTCTATGAATTTTCCTGCCATTTCCTCCTCTTCTTCATGTACATTGACCTCAAATAACTTTCATTCCAGATCAGCTGATCAGGTCACAAACCAGGAGCTCATTAGTGCAGTAGTTACCACTGTGTCAAATAGTCTCCAAAGAAATGGGAATCTCGCAAGAGAACAGAGTGACTATTGATCACTATATTTACTATTGTGCCATAGGCAAACTTAAACTCTATCAGTTCTCAATCTATAAAACACTAAAACGTAACTTTTATTATGTATAACACAACCTCTATACACACTATTTAAAAACCTGATTTCCAACCTCTCAATTTATCTCTTTATCACACTTCAGAAGTAGAAAGAGATAAATGGAGAGGTTAGAAATCAGCTTTTTAAATAGTGTGTATAGAGGTTAAGTGTTATGCATAATAAAAGTTACGTTTTAGTGTTTTATAGATTGAGAAAAGATAGAGTTTAAGTTTGCCTATGGCAAAATAGTAAATATAGTAGTTACCACTGGCCTCTATAAAGCTCCTTCAGTTTGGCAGTTGGCGCAGAGTATATTGCATGTTCTGAGAAATTGTGGCCAGGAATCTGCTAGTGTTCTATGACGGTGATCACGTATCCTCTGTGTATCTAGCTCTGTTCTGTTGGGTCCAGTTTCAGCGATTCTACCTGCTGATCTGTTTACTTTGCTTACCTAGTAATTTTGAAGCCTTGGTTTCATTTGTAGTTATGCTTAAATTTGCAGTTTTTAGGGCTGTTTGTTCCCTGTTTGGTGCCAGCTTGTTTGAATAAGGGTCAGTTGTAGCTTAGGGACATTTATTAGGGATCGAATAGAGTCAGGGGTACTGATGTAGTGTTTTATCAATGGGTTTATTTGCAAACCAAGTTTAGATGATAACAGCATAAAAAAACAATAGTAAACAACAGTTCCATTGGATAGGAGAATGTGGCAGCTTGGGGCAGTGGGAGGAGTAGCACCATTACAGCGGCCAGTTAGGTTGGGGACAACAAAGGCAGAACAGGCTGTGGGTACAAGTCCAGACAGGGACAAATACAGAAGTAGGGTCTCACGGGCACAAAACCAGAAACAACATTATAGATAAACAGACCCTATACACACACCAATACTATGGCCCAGACTGCTGGGGGAAGCTGCGTTTTAAAGTAGCCAGCCAGAGACGATCAGCAGCACCTGAGCAAGTCCTGGGCAGGGATTAACTACTTCTGTGCTGGACAGCAGTCAGAGCAGAGGCAAAGCTCACCCACCAGGATCAAATGGAAAGTAAGAGCAGGGAAACATTTGAATCGTGACAAGTAGTCTCAAGGGCAGTAGTAGGGAAAGATTCAGGGAAAGTTAGGGTCAGTTATCTTTGTCATAGCTTAGCATCTTGATTGAAGCCTTTATGGTGTCACTTTCACCCTTTTCCCTGCCATTGCCAACCCAATGTCCTATAGCTCCAGTGTCTGTTGGTGAGTCCCACTGTTTTTGTTTTTCATACACCCTTCGCATAATCTTTGCATGGGACTGCTAGGTTGGCTATCCTATGTGCTACCTAGAGTCATTGCATCCACCCATGTGCGTGCTTCCATTATCCTGATTACTAACAACCAGTGAACGTGGCTCCATTATACAGTCTGTGGTTTTTTGAGTCTTCTCCCTGTTGATTGTCCTCAGTATCCATGTGAATGAAGAGGAGCCGACAGCACCATTGCTAGACCCCCAAAACTCCCTATCAGAGTATTAAACCTCCTAGAACAACCTTAAAGGAGTATTCCGATCTTATTGATTAGCTGTAAACATGTTGGTAAATATTATTACCAAACACATTTCTGTTCTGTTACTTTGTTTTAGAGTTAGGGCAGATCTAATCTCCTGCTTGTGTACACAAGCTGCCCTAGGTTACCGACCACTTCTCTCTGCTCTAGCAGTGGCTAGGCTGGTGATGTCAGTCCCTGCTGTGTCTTATCAGCAGGATGGAGTTTCTCAGTCTCTGATATTGTCTTTCTCTTGTGAAAAACGTTAACTGTTTAGACCAGAGAGAAGCCTTGTGCCATCCTGTTAGGTCTGTAAAGCACATACCTGTGTATCGACATAAAAAAATAACAGTGTCACTCATCAGCATACAGTGTTTCTTGGCAACATGCAATATTTTCTTTCTCAATAGAGACAAATACATCTCTGCATGAACAGTGCCATCATTTTTCACAACTGTAATGGTAAGCGTACACTGCTCCACCCATGCTACAGCTCCTAAATTCCTTAGACTTAGCATCCTAGGTCTATGACCATACTAGGTCTAAGGAATGTTTTTTCAAAATGTGTAAGCACAACTCATGTATTTTGGGCTGGTAAGGAGACCATGAATCTAGTGAATGGATGCTATGTCTTCTATACGTGCAGTATTGTGCGCTTTTTTTCAATGCTCTACATAACATTTTTATTTTAATATATTTTTGTTAGTACCAGATCATATACCTCACTGTGTTTTCCTCAATAAATTTGTTTGCGACACAAAATATTGAGTCGATTTAACCATCCTACAACTAGCACCCAGTGATCAAATTTACCAGAATGCAATACTTATAATTTTTCTATTGTTTTCCACAAATGCCTGTGTAGCCGGCTCAGCTAGAAATAGGAGCTGGCAGAGCTGAAATGTCAGTCACTGCTGTAGCAATGCCCACAGCCTGAACAGGAAGTAGGAGCCTGAATCTGAACAGGAAGTTGGAGCCTAATGCTGTAGAACCACCCACAGCCTGAAGAGGAAGTAGGAGCCTAAAGCTGTAGAACCACCCACAGCCTGAACAGAATTGAAAGCCTAAGTGAGAACCAAAACCACAAAAAACTGAACCTGAACCCGGAATTGAGAGCCAGAAGTTGAAGAACCACCCACAGCCTGAACAGGAAATTGGAGCCCAAAGCTGTAGAACCTCCCACAGCCTGACAGGAAGTGGAAGCCTAAAGCTGTAGAACCACCCACAGCCTGAACAGGAAGTGGAAGCCTAAAGCTGTAGAACTGCCCACAGTCTAAATAGGAAGGAGGACCCAGAAGCTGTAGAACCATCAACAACCTGAACAGGAAGTGGGAGCCTGAAGCTGTAGAACCTCCCACAGACTGACCAGGAATTAAGAGCCTGAAACTGTAGAACTGCTCACAGCCTAAACAGGAAGAGGGAGTCAGAAGGTGTAGAACCGCCCACAGCCTGAAATGGAAGTGGAAGCCTAAAGCTGTAGAACCACCCACAGACTGACCAGGAATTGAGGGCCTGAAACTGTAGAACCACCCACAGCCTGAAAAAACATAACATTAAAAAAAAGCGATTAAAGCTTCTCAGCCATATATTGCGCTCTCCTTTTTGTATTATCTACATTCATATAAGCCTATAGGTTATTTTTCATTTTTTTTTTCATTTTTCCACAAGTGCTTATGGTCACATATAAGATCCATCAGAGAAATCTATTAAATTTCGTGGAGAGCTTTTCCAAGTGAATGTGGTGAACAGAAGGATTAAATGCAGCATGAAAATAACCTTGTGTGTAGGTTTTTATTCTTTTTTTCTGAAAATCCTGCCTCCTCCCCAGAAAAAAAAATATATATATATATATATGTACATAGAAAACTTTGTAATAAATCATTCTGAACACAGCAATTATAATGTAGGGAAAGTTACTGTAAATGTAACTAGTATTGTGCTTCGGATTCAGGTCGCCCGCTTCAACCCAATCCAACTTTTGCTGGCGGTCACGGGAGAATCGTGCCGCCAATCACCAGCCTTTTTCCTGTTTGGAGAAAGGCTGGTGATTGGCAGCACAATTTTCCCACAATTCCTAGCAAAGTTTGGATGGAGCTGAACCGGCCTGACCGGAATCCTAAGCGCAATACTAGTTGTAACCATGGTGTGGCGCTCAGTCATTGCTTCTCTGCGTGGATCACGGGGATCGTGGCCTTCATCTCGGTTCCTCCTATCTGCTGAGCTTGTCCATGGTCTGTTTTCTTCCATATTCTCTTCCACATTCTGTGAATCATGGTGAAGAGGTTATTTTCTCCTTTCTCCTGTTTTTTTATCTCCAGGTCGATCTGAAAGGAGATAAGTTGTTACCAGGGGCATTATGGGCAGCAGTCGGCCCTGCCCAAATACAGGACATCACACCAGGCCATGCTTCCAGTCACACCCAAACATGAGGCCATGCCTCTAACCACCCCAAAGCAGACCCATCAGAAGACCTCTCTGACATCTTGTCAGTAGTCTTCAGCCTACAAGATCAATTGACAGGGCAGGGAGCCAGTGGCTTCCTGCTTCACCATGGTTTTTAGTTGTTTGTAACTTCTAAAACATAGACTGTTAAAGGGAATGTGTCATCAAAAAATGAGTCATTGCTTAACCCCTTAAAAGGGTTGTCTCACTACGAAGATTATAGTTGAAAATGTAGGGACCAAAAATCTAAGGTTGTACTTTCCTTGGTTATTGGCAAAGTGCTACGTTTTAGAGAACAGGGCTGGTTTACATGTGCTTAGCAACGGTGTTTGTTTACGGGTCAGGGAAGCATTCTGTCCTGCTCAGGTGTGCACATGCAAAGGAAAGGCAGTTAAGAGGAGGGGCAGGGATGTGTGTATTTTGGGCGGCAAGGGGGAAAGCAGTGAAGAGGATACAATACACACAACCCCCCTGCATGTCCTCTCACTGCTTCTCCTCCTTGCCTGCCAAAACACACATCCCAGCCCCTCCTTTTAAACTGCCTTTCCTTTGCATGTGCACGACCTGAGCAGGACAGAATGCTTCCCTGACCAGTAAACAAACACCGTTGCTAAGCACATGTAAACCAGCCCTTTCTCTAAAACCGTAGCACTTTGCCAATAGTAACCAAGGACGTACATCCTTAGTTTTTTTGGTCCCCACAATTTTAAAACTATGATCTTCATAGTGAGACAACCCCTTTAAGGACCCGGCGTTTTTTGTTGTTGACATGTTCGTTTTTCCCTCCTCGCCTTCCCAGAGCCATAACTTTTTTATTTTTCCACCTACATCGACCTATGAGGACTTTTATTTTGCGGGATAAGATGTACTTTCTAATGGTGCTATTCACTTTACTATAGAATATACTGGGAAACTGCAAAAAAAATTCCAAGTGGGACAAATTGTTAAAAAAAACATATTTTCGCCATGTTTCCGGGTATTTTGCTTTTACGGCGTTTTAAATCTTCGGTAAATACAATGTGTTATCTGATTCTACAAGGTTGTTAGCATCCGGCAATACCAAACAAAGTAGGGTTCCGTTATGGCTTGGTACCGTAAAAAGAAATTTCCAAACATTTTCTATTTTTGAAAATTTGCGCTGCGGCGCCGTTTTATGCGACCAATAACTTTTTTGTACTAACACCTACGGACGTCAGTGAGGGGGCATTTTTTGCGGGCTGACGTGCACTTTTTATCGCTAGCAGTTTGGAACGCATGCAACTTTTTTGATCACTTTTATTCCATTTTTGAGTGACGTAAAATGACCAAAAAAACCCCAAATTTGGCGTTTGGGAAATTTTTTTTTCTTTTCGGTGTTTCAGCGTACGGGATAAATGATGTTATATTTTTATAGATCGGACTTTTTCGGACACGGCGATACCAAATATGTGTAACTTTTTTATTATTTAATGATTTTATTTGTAAAATGGGGAAAGGGGGGTGATTTTGAACTTTTAATACTTTTTTTTTGTACTTTAAAACTTTTTTTAATTTATTTTTTTCACTGGGAACATTTAGTCCCCCTATGGTTTCTTGACCACTAGGGGTGCGATTGTTTAATACAAAACCCAATGGCATTGCATAGGCAATGCATTAGGGTGTACAAAGATGGCGGTTTCCCACTTCCTGTCTACGGCCCGGATGTGGGACAAACCGGGAAAAGTAAGTGACGGAGCCTTCAAAAGGCTCCCCACCGCTGTGGGCCGGTGTCGGGTCGGCGCACTATGCTGCGCCGATTTCCGATGACCCTAACGATCGGTGCGCGGCACGATTGACAGTCAGTCAGACGCCGCGGCCATCTGTGCCGTGGTGTCTGACGGGTCAAACAGCGGCAGCATCCAGGGTCGTTAAGGGGTTAAACAAGCAGTGCTGATTGTAGAAAGCACTTCTGGGACATACATTCACCACCCTGTGCCCCTATGCTTGTGTGGTCCCCGGGCAACTGCCTAGTGTGCCCAATGGATAAGGTGGCCCTATCTGTTACATGAGGCCACCAAGTAATAAAGCTCCTCAAGTAGGACAGATTAATGTTGGGGTGTAAGGAAGATCCTACTGAAAATGGGACAAGAAACAACCAGGAGACGACATATAAAGTGTGGACCATCTGCTCCAAGTTAAAAAATACAAGGGTAACACCTGATGCGGCCGCACCCGACACCAATATCACATCTCCAACAGCAGGGCAGTCGTGGATGAGGATTAGACAGCGGGCGACGTGTGTAAAATCGCAATGACCTAGTGCACTGATCACCCTCAATGTTCCTCAGGATAGAAGGTTGTCTATTTTGTCCTTTAAGGGATTTTAACATGTAAGAAAAGTAAAAGAAGTCCATTACCAAGTACATTTGCTTTGCTCAAGAGTTAAAGAAGTCCAACTTGTCCCCTGACCATGATAAGTCACTCTCTAAAGAGTCTTATCTCTAGCACAGAAGCTTGTTTACTTCAGTTAAAGGGGTTGTCTCACAAACAAAGATTAGCTTTCAACATGTAGGGAACACTAAATGAAGACATTTTCCAAACATATTGCTTTGTTCATTTTTTTTTTGTTAAGGGGCTACAAGTGATTTTATCCCCCTCTGAGGGCTTTCTGGTTTCCCAAGTGACCGACCTATGTACTGCTTCTCCTCTGCTGTTAACAGGGAGTGAGGTCATCACACAGGTAGAAGGCAGCACAGTACTTCTGGCTAGTGAGAGCTTGTGTGTTATCTGATCTTTCAGACAAAAGACAGTAATTACTACTGTTTACTTTAACTCAGAAGCTTCCCTGGTCTACAGCGGAAATTTATCTAATTAGCAGAAGTCTGAATACACTGAGCTCATATGCTAATACAGACAGCTTGACCAGAAGTAAAGAAAAGCAAAGCAGCATTATTTCATTCATGCATCCTATGAAACTGTGAGATGAGACAAACCCTTTAATAGCAAGTTTTGAACCTTAGAGCTCTGAAGCCTTGTGCACTGCAGATTTTTAACCTCCTGCACTCATGTCATTGTACCAGAAAAAACTAGGAATATCAGAGCTGATATGTCAATCACTGCTGTAGAACCACCCACAACCTGAACAGGAAGTTTGAAACTGAAGCTGTAGAACCACCCAGAGACAGAGCAGGAAACAGGAGCCTAAAGCTCAATAACCCCCTACAGCCTGAACAGGAAGTGAGAGCCTGAAGCTGTAGAACTGCCCACAGCCTGGACAGGAAGTGGGAGCCTGAAGCTGTCGAACCACCCATAGCCTGGACAGGAAGTGGGAGTCTGAAGCTAGCAGTGGCTGTGTGAAACATCATGATGAGACCACCCCTTTATTGTTTTTACTCTCATACATGGTCTTCCCATGTTATAGCAATATGAAGTAATACTCTCAAGGTGATACTGATGGATTTTGATGAACATTTGCCCATGGACTTCACCTTTTGTATCAGGGATCTGCAACTAATTTTTTCTATTGCATATTATATTGGGTGACAACATAATTCTTAGGTCCAGCTATCTCATATACAACCAGGTGGTGACCGGGAGATAAGACTCTGGGACATCATCAGATCTTGTTCATCACTAATAAGACCATCATTCCATTGTACATTGATCTGATCAGTACCTGATGAGCTGCCGGTCAGTCGGACATGTTCCTCTGAGGGGTTATTACTTTCTGGTTTCTCCACATCCGTGGGCTTTGTCCTGGTACGGAACTGGAAATATAAGACGCTACAGGTCACGTGACTGCACAAAACACAAAGAGGTCACCATCAGCAGAAGTTCCCGATCTGGACCTCATGGACTTCCTGTTCTGCAGCTATTGGCTGAGGCTGCTCCTCACAAACTTCCTGCTCTGCAGCTATTGGTTGAGGTTGTTCCGCACAGACTTTCTGTCTGCAGCTATTGGTTGAGGCTGCTCCTCAGACTTCCTGCTCTGCAGCTACTGGCTGAGGCTGCTCCTTATAGACTTCCTGCTCTGCAGCTATTGGCTGAGGCTGCTCCTTATAGACTTCCTGCTCTGCAGCTATTGGCTGAAGCTGCTCCTCACAGACTCCCTGCTCTGTAGCTATTGGCTGAGGCTGCTCCTTATAGACTTCCTACTCTGCACCTATTGGCTGATGCTGCTCCTCACAGACTCCCTGCTCTGCAGCTATTGGCTGAAGATACTCCTCAGAGACTCCCTGCTCTGCAGCTATTGGCAGAAGCTGCTCCTCACAGACTTCCTACTCTGCAGCTATTGGTTGAAGCTGCTCCGCACCGACTTCCTGCTCTGCAGCTATTGGCTGAAGCTGCTCCTCATAGACTTCCTGCTCTGCACCTATTGGCTGAGGCTGCACCTTACAGACTTCCTGCTCTGCAGCTATTGGCTGAAGCTGCTCCTCACAGACTTCCTGCTCTGCAGCTATTGGCTGAGGCTGCTCCCGGGATCAGGGAGGTCAGTGCTGGATGATGGGTGATGTGTAGTGACTGGGATCAGGGAGGTCAGTGCTGGATGATGGGTGATGTGTAGTGACTGGGATCAGGGAGGTCAGTGCTGGATGATGGGTGATGTGTAGTGACTGGGATCAGGGAGGTCAGTGCTGGATGATGGGTGATGTGTAGTGACCGGGATCAGGGAGGTCAGTGCTGGGTGATGTGTAGTGACCGGGATCAGGGAGGTCAGTGCTGGATGATGGGTGATGTGTAGTGACCGGGATCAGGGAGGTCAGTGCTGGATGATGGGTGATGTGTAGTGACTGGGATCAGGGAGGTCAGTGCTGGATGATGTGTAGTGACTGGGATCAGGGAGGTCAGTGCTGGATGATGGGTGATGTGTAGTGACCGGGATCAGGGAGGTCAGTGCTGGATGATGGGTGATGTGTAGTGACTGGGATCAGGGAGGTCAGTGCTGGATGATGGGTGATGTGTAGTGACTGGGATCAGGGAGGTCAGTGCTGGATGATGGGTGATGTGTAGTGACCGGGATCAGGGAGGTCAGTGCTGGATGATGGGTGATGTGTAGTGACCGGGATCAGGGAGGTCAGTGCTGGATGATGTGGGCTCCTGTATGGCCTTACATCCTGGAGACTCTCACCTTTACTGACAGAACAATGGAAAGCATCACCAAGAATATAATTATCCAAACAGCCGCAAATACCCCAGGAGAGGACGGAAGCCGAGAGGATCTGGGATCTGATGGGAGAAATACACAGGAGATCAGATATAATCACTGTTTCCTGCCTCCATATTTATAACGCATTGAAAAATTTTTAGGATATTTTTTTTTTTTTTTGCTTAACTCTTTGATAGAGTCATCATGTTCTGTCCATATTCCTTATGTAAGAATAGTCTTCACTTTTACACAAAAATTTGGCTCAGCAGGTGAGACTATAAGAGCCCACCATACAAGACAAGATGACAGAGAAGACTCACATGGCAGCAGAATCTAATGACCTCCATATTCTCTACACCAATAAACCAGTAGGAACAACATCCAGTTAGATCAGTCACACACTGTACATCGGATGTTTTATTTCGGGACTTTTCAGTGTCCTGATCCATGCATTGCCTTATCTGTGATAGAAAATTTTCGGTAAAATAACCCTTTAGAGACATGCCCTACTACATATCAGGAGCGACACCTAATCTCAACACAGTATTGGTCAAGTATGACAGTATCATAGGTCTGCAAATGATATATGATGCCTCTGTAATTGTTTGCACTTCTTATCTGATGGCAGGGCACATGAATGAGCTTTGAAGGGAGGGCGATAATAAAGCAGTGCTACAGGGCATGTGCACTAGCTCTGTTTCTGTGTCAGAGCCTGTGTCTGCTGTAATGTAATTATCTGAGTAAACATGCAGTCAGCTCCGTGCTCAGCCCCACACCCTCCCCCCTGCAGCAGTTCCTGCTCAGACCTTATCTTTTCTCCTGAGCAGGTAAGAGTTAGAAAACAAAACCCGTATAGCTTGTGCACAATACAGTTATCCTCTGTGGTTTATCCAAACAACATGTTTGCTCAACTACAGAGACTGAATATCAGCCTGGGGAGCGTGCATGGGAGGTGAATCGATGACATCACGGAGGAGGTACTTCTTTTTTTAAACACAGGAACACAATGCCCCTTTTTTCAAGACTCGAGGACAGTTGCAGCCTGTTAGGTGAGGAAATCACTTCTTGGCAAAGCCTCTTTAATTTCAAGCATTTAGAAATTTGCTCTTGACTTTAGTCTGCCTGGAACGCTTAGTTCTTGATTTTCCTAATCTGTAGTAATAGATGTAATTTTTATTATTTACATATGATGTCAGGAGAAAAACCAAAACAATGGTTAGATAAGTTGTTTTTCTCTCGATTTAACCAAAATATTAATTTGGACTGTCTGCTTTTCCAGAAAAGCAACCAGCAGTATAACAAAAACAAAGATAAGGCAAAGGTTACTGCTTGCGTGAAATGAGTTTTGATTAAAAGTAACCAATTATAAAAATATGTTAATTAAAAGTAACCAATTATAGTGAATTAATGATGATTTGTTAAATAGTGTCACGTCTTAAGACCAGCTTCTATAAAAACTTGTATTCACAGTGATAAACTGGGAGAATGCTTTTGACATTACTTGATGTCAGTTTTCATTCTTCACCAAAATATGTACATATGTCCAAATTTTTATATTAATTTGGAAACTGCACAATAAGATGTGAGTCGTGGATTTATAACAACAACAAAAATGGCAGTATGAAGTACTTTTGTTCTTAATTTCAAGCATTTAGGAATTTGCTGTTGACCTTGGTCTGCCTGGAACACTTAGCTCTTGATTTTCCTCATCTGTAGTAATAGATGTAATTTTTATTATTTACATATAATGGCAGGAGTAAACCCAAAACAATGGTTAAATAAGTGGTTTTTCTCTCGTTTTAACCAAAATATTAATTCAGACTGTCTGCTTTTCCAGCAAAACAACCAGCAGTATAACAAAAATAAAGATAAGGCAAAGGTTACTGCTTGCGCGAAATGAATTTTTATTAAAAGTAACCAATTATAGAAGTATGTTGATAAAAAGTAACCAATTATAGTGAATTAATGATGATTTGTTAAATAGTGTCACGTCTTAAGACCAGCTTCTATAAAAACTTGTATTCACAGTGATAAACTACGAGATTGCTTTTGACATTACTTGATGTCAGTTGTCATTCTTCACCAAAATATGTACATATGTCCATTCTTATATTAATTTGGAAACTGCACAATAAGATGTGAGTCATGGATTTATAACAACAATAAAAATGGCAGTATGAAGTACTTTTGTTCTTAATTTCAAGCATTTAGGAATTTGCTGTTGACCTTGGTCTGCCTGGAACAATTAGCTCTTGATTTTCCTAATCTATAGTAATAGGTGTAATTTTTATTATTTACATATGATGGCAGGAGAAAACCCCAAAACAATGGTTAGATAAGTTGTCTTTCTCTAGTTTTAACCAAAATATTAATTCAGACTGTCTGCTTTTCCAGCAAAACAACAAGCAGTATAACAGAAATAAAGATAAGGCAAAGGTTACTGCTTGCACGAAATGAATTGTGATTAAAAGTAACCAATTATAAAATTATGTTGATTAAAAGTAACCCATTATAGTGAATGAATGATGATTTATTAAATAGTGTCACATCTTAAGACCCGCTTCTATAAAAACTTGTACTTACAGTAATAAACTGGAAGGTTGCTTTTGACATTACTTGATGTCAGTTGTCATTCTTCAACAAAATATTTGCATATGTCCACTCTTATATTAATTTGGAAACTGCACAATAAAAAGTGAGTCGTGGATTTATAACAACAACAAAAATGGCACCCCAGATGGGACGGAAGGCGACGGGATGTACCCGAAGCATCTGAGAATCCATGGATTGGGATGAACAGAAAAAATGCTGCGCAGCAAGGTAAGGCCCTTTAATTTTACAAAAACGTTGTTGCCCCCCCCCAGTTTGTATCTTACTCTGTTTTGGATAAGTCCTTCTAGAAAAGGTTCAATTAAATGGCCTGTAGGCTTAGTAATTCCCAACACATGGAGCATAGACATACTTGCCAACTCTCCAGGAATGTCTGGGAGACTCCCGTAAAAAGAGGAGTTCTCTCGAACCCCTGGAGGAGTTGACAAACCTCCTGGGCATAGTGCAGACTCAGAAGCAATGTCAACAGCATCCTCATGGGTAGCTGGCTTTAATGTACAGCTGGGCTCCCAATGCAACATCCTACATTGTATCCCGGTCAGGGCACCTTTTAAGAGGAACTGCTCTGGATGCTCTGGAAGATGGTGGCCTGTTTGCTGCTGCTCTGCTTCCTGTTGCCTTAGGAAATCCCAGCCTCCATCTACCATTGCCTTCACAATATGATAGCGACCCTAAGGCTCTTAGAACCAGTGCAACAAACTTTAAGGTCCTTGGTTAGTCAAGATTTAATTTATCAGCTATCTGCTGCTCGTAAGGCCCTTACTCCCCTCAAAAGCAAAATGATCCTGTAATGTCTCACTTTCAGGAATTTCTGGTCATACTATAGATACCCCTCTTACCTGTAATCTCCAGCACATGGGGTATAGAAGGTGTGAGGTGTATAATACCCCAGTAATACCCCTCTTACCTGTAATCTCCAGCACATGGGGTATAGAAGGTGTGAGGGGTGTATAATACCCCAGTAATACCCCTCTTACCTGTAATCTCCAGTACATGGGGTATAGAAGGTGTGAGGTGTATATAATACCCCAGTACTACCCCTCTTACCTATAATCTCCAGTACATGGGGTATAGAAGGTGTGAGGGGTGTATAATACCCCAGTAATACCCCTCTTACCTGTAATCTCCAGTATATGGGTTATAGAAGGTGTGAGGTGTATAATACCCCAGTAATACCCCTCTTACCTGTAATCTCCAGTACATGGGATATAGAAGGTGTGAGGTGTATAATACCCCTCTAATACCCCTCTTACCTGTAATCTCCAGTACATGGGGTTTAGAAGGTTTGAGGTGTATATAATACCCCAGTAATACCCCTCTCTTACCTGTCATCTCCAGCACATGGAGTATAGAAGGTGTGAGGTGTATATAATACCCCAGTAATACCCTCTTACTGTAATCTCCAGCACATGGGGTATAGAAGGTGTGAGGTGTATATAATACCCCAGTAATACCCTCTTACCTGTAATCACCAGCACATGGGTATAGAAGGTGTGAGGTGTATAATACCCCAGTAATACCCCTCTTACCTGTAATCTCCAGCACATGGGGTATAGAAGGTGTGAGGTGTATAATACCCCAGTAATACCCCTCTTACCTGTAATCTCCAGCACATGGGGTATAGAAGGTGTGAGGTGTAATACCCTAGTAATACCCTCTTACCTGTAATCTCCAGTACATGGGGTATAGAAGGTGTGAGGTGTATAATACCCCAGTAATACCCCTCTTACCTGTAATCTCCAGCACATGGGGTATAGAAGGTGTGAGGTGTGTATAATACCCCAGTAATACCCCTCTTACCTGTAATCTCCAGCACATGGGGTATAGAAGGTGTGAGGTCTGTATAATACCCCAGTAATACCCCTCTTACCTGTAATCTCCAGCACATGGGGTATAGAAGGTGTGAGGTGTGTATAATACCCCAGTAAAACCCGTCTTACCTGTAATCTCCAGCACATGGGGTATAGAAGGTGTGAGGTGTTTATACCCCAGTAATCCCCTCTTACCTGTAATCTCCAGCATATGGGTTATAGAAGGTGTGAGGTGTATAATACCCCAGTAATACCCCTCTTACCTGTAATCTCCAGAACATGGGGTATAGAAGGTGTGAGGTATGTATAATACCCCAGTATCCATCTTACCTGTAATCTCCAGCACATGGGGTATAGAAGGTGTGAGGTGTATAATACCCCAGTAATACCCCTCTTACCTGTAATCTCCAGCACATGGGGTATAGAAGGTGTGAGGTGTGTATAATACCCCAGTAATACCCCTCTTACCTGTAATCTCCAGCACATGGGGTATAGAAGGTGTGAGGTGTATAATACCCCAGTAATCCCCCTCTTACCTGTAATCTCCAGCATATGGGGTATAGAAGGTGTGAGGTGTATAATACCTCAGTAATACCCCTCTTACCTGTAATCTCCAGCTGGTATTCCTTGTTCTCCTCGCTGACTGGGTTTGTGATCCGGACACGGAGTCTCCTCCCATCATCATCATTCTGGTCACTTGGGATAATCAGCGTCCTATTGTCATCTATCAGCCGGTATTCATCAGGGAGAGGTCGTCCATCCACCTCCCATGTTATATTCATCTCTTCTCCCGAGAACTGGACGCTCACAGCAATGTCCTTACCCAGTTGGCTGGTGTTACCAGTTGTGTTGGATACTTGAACCGAATCTGGAAGTATCAGGAGAAGGTCGGTGACCATCAGTCATGTGACATCAGCATGGACATGGATCTAGGTGCTGGGGATAGAGTGCTAGCTCTGCTGTCACACCCCAGTACCTGCCCTATACTGACCATCGTCATGTGACATCAGCATGGACATGGATACTAGGTGCTGGGGATAGAGCGCTAGCTCTGCTGTCACACCCCAGTACTGCCCCTATACTGACCATCAGTCATGTGATCTGCAGCCCCTCCCACATACAGCCCCCAGTGACTACTGACCATGTGTTACCGGCCTCTATTACATGAGGACAGAATTCAGGTTCCCCATAGAGGACAATAGAGAGAGGTCTCCTGCTGTGTGACCTATCAGCTCTTACCTAGTACAGTGATGTCTAAAATGGTCAGGAACCTTCCTCCATTGCCATAATACACAACATTATAGACACATGAGTCGTCCTTCTTGGCATCTGTCAGGGTCCAGCACCCGCTGCTCATGTTATAGTGGAGTCTTGGCTCATAGTGATTGTTGAACCACATATGATCGCACCACAGGTCCAGTAGATGCCTCCTATTATCTCCACATACTTTGTATAGCTGTAGGACACCATCTGCATGAGGACATTTCATGCTGCAGTCGGTGATGTCTGATCCTCTCCGCACATAGACTCCTGATGAGAGCGAGGTCAGGGTCAGGATAGTGAGGACACCTGGGTAGACACAAGATCAGAATGATCAGTTCATTGCAGAATATATAATAGGGATGGGCTCCACAAGTGAAGCTGGTAGAACATTTCATTCATGACCATTGTTAACCACAGAACAGAATTCAATATACATAACAGTGTAGCTGGTAATGATGAGGAAAATTTTGTAGCAGATATTTGGGATTTCCTTGGAACAGGATTTTACTGACTTTTCGACAATGAGGAACAGTCTAGCTACTATAGTACAATAGAGCAATTTTGACCTGAATTGAAGGACATAACCATATGGTTGTCCCCAGGAGATTGGTTGCACAAAAAAACTTGCGTCAGTATTTAGTGGTGGCATGCACCTCCTCAGGACACAGTAGGTGCTCCCCACTGGAATCCTTAACAGTAAGGGCAAAATATTTGCCCTTTGGTCATGCCATGGCTCAACCAGACTAACCAGGACATTTGAGAACCTCTGTGGGCAACAGCTGCCTTACCACAGTCTTTCGTAGAATGATACTACTCGTAGTCTGTGGCCATTAATAGAGTAAGGCACACTGGTATGGGTTCTAGTCTTAGGGTCAGTGTTAGGGGCAGGTTTTTAGGGGCAGGTTTAGGGAAATCTAGTTATTAGAGTCAAGTAGTGTTTGGAGCCTTGCTCCTAGATCCAAGTTTATTATTATTCCAGCACCATCCGTGCTCTTGTCATCTTCCATCTTGCTTTCCATCTTCTAATGGTAAATCCCTACATTATTTTTTGATGCACACTTCGTATTATTGGCATGTGACCGCAGGTTGGCTTCATTCTGCTTACTTGCCTTCATTTTGTTTGCCGTCCACATCAACCAGTGTTGCATGAAAGTAATATGAACTGTGTATCAAAAATACATCTAGCGACTTTATTTAGCTAACAGACAGCAAGACGGACAATGACAAGGACACGGATAGCGATGGAATGAGAAAAGACTTGAATCCATAAGCAAGACATCAAACAATACTTGACCCTAACAACTAACTTTCCCTAAATCTGTCCCTAAAAATCTGCCATTAATGCTGACCCTAACACCAGACCCCACTGAACACCCTAACAATGTCCCTCAGTTATGCTGACCCTAAAGAAAACAGAACATAACTATGAAATAGAACTCAGGAATAGAGCACAATAGTCATGGCGCTTGGCGCCGCGGCCGTCCCCCTGCACTTATGGGGTCCGGCACGGGTCCCGCTGCTGACTGCAGCCTTTGTCCTTCTGCTCCTGCCCAGGAAACCCCGTACTCACCAGTCCCCGCTCCTGTGCTTTCTGCTCCTGTGTCTGGCTCTGACAGCCACCGCGTGCGTACCCGCTGCTTAGGGCGCGCGCGCGACGGCTGGTCGGGATTTAAAGGGATAGCGCGCCGGTAATTGGCCATCGCCGGCCGCTGACCCTATTTATTGTGCACGCCTTCTACACTCGCTGGCAGTTCGTTGGTGTGCGTTAGCAAGTCTTGAGAGTGTTGGAAGTCCTGTCTGATTACTCGTGTACCAATCCGTTCCACTACGTTTCCTGACCTTGCCTGTTTGCCGCCTGTCCTGACCGTCTGCCCGTCTCTGACCGCGAACCTCTGCCGCCAGCCCTGACCTTCTGCCCGTCCCCGACTACACCTCTGGATTACGATTCTGTACCACGCATTACCCCGGCCGCCATCGCAAGCAAGTCACGTCAGGGCTAGCGACCTGGTAGCCTCTCGCCGCAGCAAGTCCATACCGCTTTGCGGCGGGCTCTGGTGAATACCGGGGGCTACTTAGACTCCGCTCCCTGGCGTGGCTTACACCATCGCTTGCTGTGGTCCAGCGAATCCACCTCTGCACTACAACAATGAGAAACTAACACAGGGTAGAACTAAAGCAAACAGGGAACTATGGACAGAGAGGGTCTAAGTAAATGGGTACAGAAAAGTAAAGTAGAACAGGACTATATATGCAAGAGACATAATGTAAGCAGAAGCTCTCAGCCAACAGTATACTCTGCACCAGCCACCAAGTGAACCTCAGCTGTGTAGAAGGCTAGCAATCAACCATTCCAACTAATCAAGATCACATATGCCACATGGTCAGCTGATAGTCCTGAGACTTGTTTGAGGCAGTTGCATAGCAGTGGTGTCATCTGATCTAGTAAGCAGGAGAAGACGAAACGGCAGGAGAATTCTTGCCATTCGTAACACCAACGCCTGCTAACACTGTGTCCTCTTTTCAGCAGTCAGAAGACACCAATCCCTTGCTCTCATTCCTTCTCACCTTCTTATGACCTCCTAAGCCTCTCCTTGTCATGAGGCTTAACCTAGAGCTACTCTACACATAGGTCACCTTTCCTTTCCTACAAAGGTTGGAGGATAACCTCCAGAATCGTCAGTAAAACCCTAATGTCATAACATTTGGTGCTAGTGTTGGGCTGAGGTTACTGGGGCCCACTAGTGAAGTTGATTCTTGGGGCCCATTCTACAGCTCCTGTACATGACTGCACATACTGTAGACTCAGGCCTGCCATGCCCAGGTGCCTGTCATGTCCAGTGGCCCACTGAGTGATTTCGCTGTTCCCTTGTGGGCCAGTCCAAGCCTGTTTGGTGCTTATGGGTGACATTGCCATGACCATGCAGATGTTCTTCTATTTCACCCAGCTTGGGAAGTGGCTAGTCCCTCATTGTGTGGTCATCCTACTCTGTTACTGTTGTCTTCTTCTGGGAACAGGAAAAACTGAACAATAGCACCAAAAGAATATATGGCAGCCCCACCTCACAAGCTGGATATAAAATGGGGCCAAAATAGACAATTTAGACTGGTCATACACAAGGGACTCTTGACAGTTGAAAAGGCAGATTTAATCCATTTTCTGTCAGTAGTCCGCACTTTTTCATCCTAGTGTTCCCTAGATGTGCCCCGGATTTTCCCCAGGGTTAGAGTTGGAGTTAGGGTTGGACTAACCCTATACTTGGGTTCCCAAGATGTGCCCTAGATCTTTCCCAGTTTTAGGTTTGGAGTTAGGGTGGACTTACCCTACCCCTAGGGTTCCCAGATGAGCCCCAGATTTTCCACAGGGTTATGGTATACCTAAGGATTTGACTTACCATCACACTCAGGTAACCAAGATGTGCACCACATTTTTCCCAGGTTTAGCGTTGGAGTTAGAGTGGACTAAACCTAACTCTAGGTTTTCCTAGATATGTCCCAGATTTTCCCCAGGGTTAGGGTTGGACTAACTTTCAATGATGAATGACTAAGGGCGTGATACTCTGAGCCCGAAACGCGTCAGCGTACCAGTTCCGGTGTCATTCTGGGTACTACTCCTATACGCTGAAAAGGTGCCTTATTTCCATTTTTGTGTTTTTATAATTATAGTTCATCAAATAAAATTTTTTGCATGTTTTCAAATATCCCAGTGGGTCGTGCTGGATTTTCGTTTCAAGCATTCTTAGGGTTGGACTAACCCTAACTCTAGGTTCCCCTAGATGTGCCCCAGATTTTCTGCAGGGTTAAGGTTGAAGTTAGGGTTAGAGTCAATTTTTTTGGCAAAATTAAATTCTGGACAAACAAATTAAATTGCTGAAATTCAGGTCGAATTTGACTTTGACCCGAATCCGTAGCACAACACTATTTAATTAGTTCCACCAAGAGATGTCCCAACGTGGTCTTCTAATTGCTGATGTAATTCTTTGGTATACGCAGTAAGTAATCTACTGGGCTGGGCATTTGGCAGGGGGTACTGGTCACACAGCCATGGCAGATCTGGAGACCTATGTTAGACCCCTTAGAAGCCCAGTGATGCCCAATGATTGCATCCATAGAGCACTGATGGATGAGAGGGAGCCCTGTCCCTTTGTATAATGTCCAAGATGCCATGGTTGTTAACAATCATGGCTTTTTTGGGGTTAATTCATAGTTATCCTAAATCGTGGCCATTACAGGTGGAGCCCAGCTGACTGTCACCTTCTGTGCCCATGTGATAACCATACGGCTACCTCACCTTTCAGATGATGAACATGTGCATGAATTTTTGTACATGTAAGTTAGAGCAACACAAAACCTAGAACTAAATGATGACAGGAGATCGTCTTCCCCGCAGCAGGACAGTCTACAGGATTTTCTACATTCCTAAAACTTCTCTCTAGAAACCCTGCAGAGAGCCCAGAGGTTAATCTCCCGCCGATCACTTTCACCTTCCTTCTCCAGGTTATTTGTTTAAATGTCTTTATTTTTATAATAGTAAATTATAGAGTTTTCTAATATACATGCATTTAAAATTCTTGAACTGGTGCAGTACCCCCTATATGAAAAGTATAGCCCATAGATCAGTCCATCGACTGCATATGACCTACATGTCATGTGACCATCCAAAATTCAGTAGTGTTCAAGGTCACATGACATATATTGGGTAACAGAATAAGGGCAGGATCATTTTTAACCCTTTCCCATCGCAGCCTATTGTTTCTCATTGCATTATTTTTTTTTCTCCCCACCTCTCAAGAGCCATAATTTTTTTATTTTTCCATCTACATAGGCATATGAGGGCTTGTTTTTTGCGGGACAAGATGTTCTTTTTAATAGTGTCATTGACTGCAGGGCCATCTTTTCCATTGGGCAGGGCAGGCGGTTGCCTGGGGGCCCCATGAGCACAGGGGGCCCAGGAAGTCGCCTATCCTGCCCAGTGGTGTGGGTCTGGTCGGCATGTCTGTGTGCAAGCTCTGAACCGCCGCGTCATTAAGCAATGTCGCCACTTCCTGCGCCGCTTTATTTCCTAGGCCGACAATTCATAGGCTTCCTGCCTAGGAAATCCTGGGCGCCACTTCCCGGAGTAGGCATTGTGATGGCGTCACGCCGCTCACGCCGGAAACCAGCTCTGGGAGCAGGGTCCCCCGTGGGGGAGCCCGCAAAGGGAGGGAGCGGTTTTTAATTTTTTTACTTATGGGGGCTATATCCTACAGGTGCTGTATAACCTACGGGGGGCTATATCCTACAGGAGGACCGTATAACCTACAGGGGGCTGTATCCTACAGGGGGGCCTATGACCTACAGGGGGCTGTATCCTACAGGGGGACATACAGAGGGCTATAACCTTCAGGTGGCTGTATCCTACAGGGTTCTATAATCTACAGAGGGACCTATAACCTACAGGGGGCTGTATCCTACAGGGCGACCTACAGAGGGTTATAACCTTCAGGTGGCTGTATCTTACAGGGGGCTATAATCTACAGAGGGACCTATAACCATAGTTGCCAACTTTTGAAAGTGAAAAAGCAGGAGACTCTAGTGGGCGGCGCGCTATGCGCGCCGCGGCAAAAAATGGCATGGACACGCCCATCTTGTCGGTATGCCACGCCCCTTCAAAAAGCCACACCCACTCCACCTAACTGCATAACGGCTTTGGAAGAAAGCCAGGTAGATGCCCTTATAGCCAGGTAGTAGCCCCCCATAACCAGGTAGTGCCCCTTACAGGCTGGTAGATGCCCCCTTGTAGCCAAGTAGATGCCCCCTCTGTAGCCAGGTAGAGCCAAATTTGTAGCCAGGTAGATGCCCCCCCTTTGTTAGCCAGGTAGGTGCCCCCCTTTGTTAGCCAGGTAGGTGCCCCCATTGTTAGCCAAGTAGTGCCCCCCATTGTTAGCCAAGTAGTGCCCCATCTGTTAGCCAGGTAGTGCCCCCATTGTTGCCAGGTAGTGCCCCCATTGTTGCCAGGTAGTGCCCCCATTGTTAGCCAGGTAGTGCCCCCATCTGTTAGCCAGGTAGTGCCCCATCTGTTAGCCAGGTAGTGCCCCCATTGGTTGCCAGGTAGTGCCCCCATTGGTTGCCAGGTAGTGCCCCCATTGTTTGCCAGGTAGTGCCCCCATCTTTTAGCCAGGTAGTGCCCCCATCTTTTAGCCAGGTAGTGCCCCCATCTTTTAGCCAGGTAGTGCCCCCATCTTTTAGCCAGGTAGTGCCCCCATCTGTTAGCCAGGTAGTGCCCCCATCTGTTAGCCAGGTAGTGCCCCCATCTGTTAGCCAGGTAGTGCCCCCATCGTTAGCCAAGTAGTGCCCCCATCGTTAGCCAGTAGTGCCCCCATCTGTTAGCCAGGTAGTGCCCCATCTGTTAGCCAGGTAGTGCCCCCATTGGTTGCCAGGTAGTGCCCCCATTGGTTGCCAGGTAGTGCCCCAATTGTTTGCCAGGTAGTGCCCCCTCTGTTGCCAGGTAGTGCCCCCATCTGTTAGCCAGGTAGTGCCCCCCATCTGTTAGCCAGGTAGTGCCCCCATCTGTTAGCCAGGTAGTGCCCCCATGTGTTACCAGGTTAGTGCCCCATCGATAGAGGTAGTGCCCCCATTGTTGCCAGGGAGTGCCCCCTCTGTTGCCAGGTAGTGCCCCCTCTGTTGCCAGGTAGTGCCCCCTCTGTTGCCAGGTAGTGCCCCCATCTGTTTGCCAGGTAGTGCCCCCATCTGTTTGCCAGGTAGTGCCCCCTTTGTTGCCAGGTAGTGCCCCCATTGTTGCCAGGTAGTGCCCCCATCTGTTAGCCAGGTAGTGCCCCCATCTGTTAGCCAGGTAGTGCCCCCTTTGTTGCCAGGTAGTGCCCCCATTGTTGCCAGGTAGTGCCCCATCTGTTAGCCAGGTAGTGCCCCCATCTGTTAGCCAGGTAGTGCCCCCATCTGTTAGCCAGGTAGTGCCCCCATTGTTGCCAGGTAGTGCCCCCATTGTTGCCAGGTAGTGCCCCCTCTGTTGCCAGGTAGTGCCCCCTCTGTTGCCAGGTAGTGCCCCTCTGTTAGCCAGGTAGTGCCCCCTTTGTTGCCAGGTAGTGCCCCCATTGTTGCCAGGTGATGCCCCCATTGTTGCCAGGTAGTTGCCCTCTCTGTTAGCCAGGTAGAGCCCCCTAAAGCTAATAAAAATAAAATAATAAAATCCACTCACCTTACCAGGCTCCTGCAGCGCGGCCGCTCCCGACCGATCTCCTCAGCGGCGCAGGGGGAAGTGAGAGCAGCCGCGCGTCACTCCCCTGCAGCCGCGCGTCAGTTCCCCCTGCGCCGCTGACCTGTATGCACGGCGCGCACAGACGCCGTACATACAGGGGGAGGAGGGAGGAGGGAGCGATCCCTCCTGCCTCCTCCCTGCACAGTGAGACCGCGGGCGGGTGAGCGGCCGCTGCGGCCGCTGCACCCGCCTGTAGGAGCGGTCCCGCGGCGCAAGAGTAGCGCACCAGCGCTACTCTTGCGCCGCGGTAATTTAAAGGACCCCCGCCGCCTGCAGGCGGCGGGAGGAATGCCAACTCCCCCGGGAGGGCGGGAGGGGACCCCAAATAGCGGGACCCCCCCGCCAAAAACGGGAGAGTTGGCATGTATGCCTATAAGCTACAGGGGGCTGTATCCGACAGAGTGGGTGTATCCCACAGGGGGCTGTAAACCTACCTACTGGGGTCTAGATACCTATCTACTTAATGGTGGTCAAAATTACTACCTATTTACTTAATGAGGGGCTCCCATACCAGAGGTAGTAATTGGTAGGGAAGTGCTGATAAGTATGTCACAGCTCAGAAAAAAACCTCAATATAAAGTATAACCTTTAATATACTATATTAAAAATATGTACCAACAATACAAAAATACCCCCTTAAATACAAAAAACTCTAATGACAAATACAAATACATATAATAATACACCATCTACTAGGGATGTATGGACACACTAATTCAAAAAAGGAGATAGCTTTACTCACGGTACCGATGCTTCCAGCTGGTTAGGCAGAGGAAAGAATATATCCTAATATTGTGTATCCAAAGGGAGAGAGCCCAATGACGGCAAAAAATCCCTAAATCCACCCTATTCAGAATCCTATCACAGATAATGTGGAGTAATCGCCCTGATGAGGGCAGCCCCAAGGACTCTGACCCTTAAGTACCCTATACTTCCCTACTCAGGGCCACTTGTATAGTAGATGGGTATGGTTAGAAAGATAAGAAAGACTCCCGACGCATTTCTCCCATTAAATAGGTTCATCAGGGGAGGCCAAGTTAGATAGTATCACGTCATGATGAGAGGACGTCTCCAGAGGGGTGGGTTTTTGGCCCAAGAAGAGCGTCCCCACTCCCAGTGGTTCACCTTTATAAGCCTTATTCCACCTTCCTGAATCAGCTACACCAACAAAATTATAGACCAGCAAAACATTGGTGCACTTAACATCTATCCATATAGTACAGTATGCACACCTTATCCCGACCCTTTGTAGTTTTGATGTTTTTGATGGGGGTCAGAATTTTTATGGAAGGAAAAATAAAATTTCTAACCCTCTGTTGGATCCAGTGATATGTCATGGATTATACCATGGAATATATTGGGAAACTCCAAACAATTTTAAGTAGGGCAGAATGTAAAAAATAACGCAACCGCACCATTTTTGCAGGGGTTTCGTTTTCATGCTATTCACTCTTCGGTATAAATTATGTGTTTTCTGTATTCTGCAGGTCGGTATGATTCCGGTGACACCAGATCTGTAGGGTATTCGTTATGTTTAAGTACTTTAAAAAAAAATTACCCTGCAGCGCCATTTTCTGCATCCAGTTACTTTTTTGCTCTTTCACCTATTGACCTGAGTAAGGGCTTGTTTTTTGCGGGCTAAAGTGTAGTTTTTATTGCTACCAGTTTGGGATAAAGGGAACTTTTTTTTATCACTTGTTGGTCCAATTTTTGGTGTTGGGAAATGACCAAAAAACCACAATTTTGGCCTTTTTTTTCTATTCTAAGGTGTTTAGCATCTGGGCCGGAGTGACAGGCAGGTGAGGGTAGGCGAGCGTCTAGTGCGCCACTTCAGAAAGTGGGTGCAAGAAGGTATTAAGTGGGATGAATTTTCTTTGGGCAGTGCACTATGGGCGACACGTATGATTTTTGGTGCCTATGCGCCATTTTTTGATCGCCTGAATCTATGAACCTATTCTACTGTGGGTCATAGATTTAGCGCTTTCTAGCTAGAAAGCGACACACCTGGCTCAGGTAAACCACTTTTAAAGTGCTCTACCTGTTCCAGCCGTAATGCACCTGCTATAAATGTGTAGCTGCGTACGGTTGCAGTGCGATGCCTCCAGCCCGATCTCAGGCGCATTACATAGTGCAATGGGTGCTTAGTAATGCGCCTGATATTGGAGTGCATCTGTTTAAAAATATTGCGAACAGGGCTTCGCTAGTCTTCGGGCTGAAAAGACGCCAGACTTCTGCCGCAGCCTTCTGCCTGTTCATACGTGTCACCCTATATGACTTTTTTGCCTAGGGCACCAGAATACCTTGTCCAGCCCTGTTTAGCTTAAGGGGTAAATTATGTTATATTTTAATAGATCAAACAATTATGTGTAACTTCCTATATTTTTTTTTTTTAATTATTTGTAAATAGCAAAAAGAAGGTGATTTAAACTTTTAGTATTTTATTTTTTTATATTTTTAAACTTTTTTTTTTTTTTTTTAAACAATGGAACTTGTAGTGCCCTTAGGGTGCTTGACCAGCAGGGACTGCGATCACATGTACACTGTTCTGCGGTATAAATATAATGCAGAAGGATGTACCAAGATTGTGCTCCTACTACATTGTGACTATGGCAGGAAGTAATGGGGGCACTAACATTGCAGCTATGAAAACCTTCATGAATCATCCAGATGCCATGGCAATAGCTTAGCACCGCAAAATCTCCTTGCAGGGTGGGTGGGGGCACCTGGCACAGCGTGTCGCACCATTTCTCACTCATTTAGACGCCGTGGCAGTGATCGTCTTGGCATCTAAAGGGTTAAACAGCCGAAATCAGAGTCGTCTCCGATGACTACTGATAGCAATGGGTGTCAACAGCCAGGAACCGCCACGTATGGAGCTGAGTCATCAAGTCCATACTCTCTTACCTAGCGTTGTCTGTTACCTGGATGGCAGTGGTCATATGTCTGACGCCATGTTTAGTCCACTTAGCCCATACGACAGACTTTTCGGCTATACTATTTTTCTTTTTAAATGGGAGATGGCAAAATTTTTTACTATTTGAAAACGACATGATTTCTTATTCCATAAAGAATAAATAAAAATAATAAAAAGTGGACAATTCCTTGAATAGGACAGTGAGCAAGAGGAGGACAGATTTGCTCATAAACCTCTCAGCTTTAATTGTCATGGGAGATAAAACAGAGAAGGAGGAGAGAAATGGAGGATGTGTTATGCCGAATAATTTTTTTTTTGTTCATGTTTAGTTGGTTTTTTTATGTTTAGTTTCCATTTAAAGGAAAGGTATCATCATTATTTTAGTTTACTACTTAAAACCTGATACTGAAAATCTCTTTTTTACCTGCTTTTATTTTATTGAAATAGTTATTTATATATTGAATATTTTTTAATTCTCTTGTCTGTATATGATCAGAGGCCCACCAGTGGAGATGATTCTTGGGGCCACCAGTGGAGATGATTCTTGGGGCCACCAGGGGAGTTGATAATTGGGGCCACCAGGGGAGTTGATTCATGAGGCCCACCAGTGGAGTTGTGGAGTTGATTCTTGGGGCCCACCCGTGGAGTTGATTCTTGGGGTCCATCAGTGGAGTTGATTTTGAGGCCACCAGTGGAGGTGATTCTTGGGGCCACCAGTGGGATTGATTCTTGGGGCCCACCAGTGGGTATGATTCTTGGGGCTCACCAGTGGAGTTGATTTTGGGGCCCACCAGTGAAGGTGACTTTTGGGGCCTACCAGTGGGAGTGATTCTTGGGACCCACCAGTAGAGTTGATATTAGGGTCCACCAGTGGATTTTATTCTGGGCTTACCAGTAGAGTTCATACTGGGGCCCACCAATGGAGTTGATTCTGGGACCCACCAGTAGAGTTGATTCCTGGGGCTCACCAGTGGAGTCGATTCCTGGGGCCCACCAGTAGAGTTGATTCTTGGGACCCAACAGTTGAGTTGATTCTTGGTGCCCACCAGAGGAGTTGATTCTGGGGCCCACCCGTGGAGGGGATTCCTGGAGCCTACCAGTGGGGTTGCTGCTTGAGGCCCACCGGTGGAGTTGATTCTGGTGCCCAGCAGTGGGGTTGATTCCTGGTGCCCTCCAGTGGAGTTGATTCCTGGGGCCTACCAGTGGAGGTGATTTCTGGGGCCTTTCCAGTGGAGGTGATTCCTGGGGCCTACCAGTGGGGTTGATTCTTGGGGCCACCAGTGGGGTTAATTCTTGGGGCCCACCAGTGGAAATTATTCTTGGGGCTAAACAGTGGAGTTGATTTTGGGGCCCACCAGTGAAGGTGTCTTTTGGGGCCTACCAGTGTGGTGATTCTTGGGGCCCACCAGCAGAGTTGATATTGGGGTCCACCAGTGGAGTTGATTCTGGGGCCCACCCGTGGAGGTGATTCCTGGGGCCTACCAGTGGGGTTGATTCTTGAGGCCCACCAGTGGAGTTAATTCTGGGGCCCACCAGTGGAGGTGATTCCTGGGGCCTTCCAGTGGGGTTGATTCCTGGTGCCCACCAGTGGGGTTGATTCCTGGTGTCCACCAGTGGAGTTGATTCCTGGGGCCTACCAGTGGAGGTGATTTCTGGGGCCTACCAGTGGAGGTGATTCCTGGGGCCTACCAGTGGGGTTGATTCTTGGGGCCACCAGTGGGGTTGATTCTTGGGGCCCACCAGTGGAAATTATTCTTGGGGCTAAACAGTGGAGTTGATTTTGGGGCCCACCAGTGAAGGTGTCTTTTGGGGCCTACCAGTGGGGATGATTCTTGGGGCCCACCAGTAGAGTTGATATTGGGGTTCACCAGTGGATTTTATTTTGGGCTTACCAGTAGAGTTGATACTGGGGGCCCACCCTACAGTTAGTGTATAGTTTGGAAACCATAAGGAACCGATGCTGTAAGCATATTTAAAATATAAATAGCTTTACCTTATACAAAGAACAATTATTGTTTTATGAAGCTGGAAACAATTTAAAGGAACAGTATACTGACTTCTACAAAGGAATTCTGTCCTGAGCTCAATGGGTGGTCCTTTAGAATTCCACCATCTGTGGACCTTTCCCTCCCACATGTTCCCACCAGTACAGCTGATCCAGCCTCAGTTCTCACTATAGGGATTAACTTTTCCCCAAGATCTGTGATAAAAGATGTGATAAGAGATGATGGAGGGAGCTTCTAGCAAAGAACTGGAGACATGCTAGGAGATGGTGGAGGGAGCTTCTAACAAAGAACTGGAGATATGCAAGGAGTTGATGGAGGCAGCTTTTAACAAAAAACTGGAGATGTGCAAGGAGATAATGGAGGGAGCTGATTAATAAAAACTAGAGACATAAGATATGACAGAGGGAGCTACTTACCAAGGGACTGGAGACATGAAAGGAGATGAAGAGAGATGATGGAGGGAGCTTCTGACAAAGGATGGGAGACATGATAGGAAATGACTGAGTGAGCTTCTAACCAAGGACCGGAGACATGATAGGAAATGATGGAGGGAGCTTCTAGCCATAGACTGGAGACATGAAAGGAGATGATGGAGGGAGCTTATAACCAAGGACCAGAGACATGATAGGAGATGATGGAGTGAGGTTCTGACCAAGGATCGGAGACATGAAAGGAGATGATGGAGTGAGGTTCTAACCAAGGACTGGAGACATGAAAGGAGATGATGGAGGAGGCTTCTAATCAAGGACTTAAGAAATAATACGAGATGACAGAGGAAATGTCTTACCAAGGACCAGAGACATGATAGGAGATGATGAAGGGAGCTGTTTACCAATTACTGGAGACATGATAGGAGATGATGGAGGGAGCTTCTAACCAAGGACTTGAGATATGATAGGAGATGATTAAGGGAGCTTCTAACTAAGGACTGGAGACATGATAGGAGATGATGAAAGGAGCTGTTTACTAAGGACTGGAAACATGATAGGAGATAATGGAGGAAGCTTCTAACCAAGGACTGGAGACATGATATGAGATGATGGAGGGAGCTTCTAACCAAGAACTGGAGATATAATAGGAGATGATGAAGGGAGCTGCTTACCAAGGACTGGAGACATGATAGGAAATGATGGAGTGAGCTGATAACAAAGGACACGAGACATGATAGGAGATGATGGAGGGAGCTGTTTGCCAAGGACCGGAGACATGACAGGAGATGATGAAAGGAGCTGTTTACCAAAGACTGGAAACATGATAGGAGATAATGGAGGGAGCTTCTAACCAAGGACTGGATACATGATAGGAGATGATTAAGGGAGCTTCTTACCAAGAACTGGAGACGTGATAGGAGATGATGGAGGGAGCTGTTTACCAAAGACTGGAAACATGATAGGAAATGATAGAGGGAGCTTCTAACCAAGAATTGGAGATATGATAAGAGATATTGAAGGGAGCTGCTTACCAAGGACTGGAAACATGATAGGAAATGATGAAAGGAGCTGTTTACCAAAGACTGAAGACATGATAGGAGATGATGGAGGGAGCTTCTAACCAAGGAATGGAGACATGTTAGGAGATGATGGAGGGAGCTGTTTACAAAGGACCCGAGACATGATAGGAGATGATGGAAGGAGCTATCTTCCAAGCACTGGGTACGTGATAGTGGATGATGGAAGGAGCTTCTAATCAACAATTGGAGACATAATAGGAGAGGACAGGGGAAGCTTCTTACCGAGGACCCGAGACATAATTGGAGATGACGGATAGAGCTGCTTAATGAGCACCGGCAGATGACTGCAGAAGCTGCTAATTTCCAGTGGTGATGGACAACCTCTAGTCTGTGAAGAAACTTGTAGATCCAGATGGATAATGCTGAAGTTCTTTTATGTCCAGTTTCCTATTTAGGGCTAAACAGGGTGTCCGGGATTTGGCTGGGTGGACAGCGATGGAGTAAAAACTGCAGACAAAGTGTTACCCGGAGTCCTACAGATCACATATAGAGAAGATGCAGGGGGAGTTACCTGCAAGTCAAACCAACAAGTAAAACAGGATGAGCAGCACGAGAATAAATAACCACATAGCTGACAAAAAAAATTAAAGATTAAAGCTCCATCCACCAGAATTCAGATAAACATCGATGTTACATAAAGGTTCCTCATGAAATCTACATTCCTAAGGGAAGAAAGACATATTAATGTTATCTCCATAATGGCGGCCATCACACCCCAAAACCATGACCCGTGGCCAATGACTGTAATGGGGAGGATTTGTGAACTCATGGCTGGGGGGTTATGAACATATCCTTTATTTGAATATCATAATTCACTTTACATGGGAATAATTTTGGCATTCGTTTACTTTTCCATATGATTCTGAGAAAGTTCAAGCCATAAGGAGTAATTCACCTTGCAGGACTGTCCATTCTGTTCTATGGGAGTTCCCAGTACAGGGGAGCGCTGTGTTCTCTCCATTCTGTTCTATAGGAGTTCCCGATACAGGGGAGTGCTGTGTTCTCTCCATTCTTTTCTATGGGAGTTTCCAGTACAGGGGAGCGCTGTGTTCTCCATTCTGTTCTATGGGAGTTCCCAGTACAGGGGAGCGCTGTGTTCTCCATTCTGTCTTATGGGAGTTCCCAGTACAGGGAAGCGCTGTGTTCTCCATTCTGTTCTATGGGAGTTCCCAGTACATGGGAGCGCTCTTTCTCTCCATTCTGTTCTATAGGAGTTCCCAGTACAGGGGAGCGCTGTGTTCTCCATTCTGTTCTATGGGAGTTCCCAGTACAGGGGAGCGCTGTGTTCTCTATTCTTCTCTATGGGAGTTCCCAGTACAGGGGAGTGCTGTGTTCTCTCCATTCTGTTCTATGGGAGTTCCCAGTACAGGGGAGCGCTGTGTTCTCCATTCTGTTCTATGGGAGTTCCCAGTACAGGGGAGCGCTGTGTTCTCCATTGTGTTCTATGGGAGTTCCCAGTACAGGGGAGCACTGTGTTCTCCATTCTGTTCTATGGGAGTTCCCAGTACAGGGGAGCGCTGTGTTCTCTCCATTCTGTTCTATGGGAGTTCCCAGTACAGGGGAGCGCTGTGTTCTCCATTCTCCTCTATGGGAGTTCCCAGTACAGGGGAGTGCTGTGTTCTCTCCATTCTGTTCTATGGGAGTTCCCAGTACAGGGGAGCGCTGTGTTCTCCATTCTCCTCTATGGGAGTTCCCAGTACAGGGAGTGCTGTGTTCTCTCCATTCTGTTCTATGGGAGTTCCCAGTACAGGGGAGCGCTGTGTTCTCTCCATTCTGTTCTATGGGAGTTCCCAGTACAGGGGAGCGCTGTGTTCTCCATTCTGTTCTATGGGAGTTCCCAGTACAGGGGAGTGCTGTGTTCTCTCCATTCTGTTCTATGGTAGTTCCCAGTACAGGGGAGCGCTGTGTTCTCCTTTCTCCTCTATGGGAGTTCCCAGTACAGGGGAGTGCTGTGTTCTCTCCATTGTGTTCTATGGGAGTTCCCGGTACAGGGGAGCGCTGTGTTCTCCATTCTGTTCTATGAGAGTTTCCGGCACAGGGGAGCGCTGTGTTCTCTCCATTCTGTTCTATGGGAGTTCCCAGTACAGGGGAGCGCTGCGTTCTCCATTCTGTTCTATGGGAGTTCCCAGTGCAGGGGGTGCTGTGTTCTCCATTCTGTTCTATGGGAGTTCCCAGTACAGGAGAGCGCTGTGTTCTCCATTCTCCTCTATGGGAGTTCCCAGTACAGGGGAGTGCTGTGTTCTCTCCATTATGTTCTATGGGAGTTCCCGGTACCAGGGAGCGCTGTGTTTTTCATTCTCTTCTATGGGAGTTCCCGGTACAGGGTAGCAGTGTGTTCGGCCGTACTTAGAACTCCCTTAGAAGAGAATGGAGAGTCGTGTGCAAGTGTGACCAGCTCTCTATTCTGAGCCAACACTTTCAGGGACCAGTACCACCATCAGACTTTGATGGCATATCCTATCAATAAACCATCAAAGTCTATAGTGGGAACCCTCCTTTAAGAATTTTGTAACCCTATAGGGTGTCTTACTAGAACGAAAGCAACATGGAACTGAAATGTTGAGATATATTTGAACGGTATTCAAAATGGCACCCCCTCTTTGTGTTGTCAATGTTGTCTCTGTCAAGCACTGGCTGCATCTTTTGGGGAAAGTTGACTGCCAATTCTTCTGTGGCTTGGACTGATCACAGAGGAGTAGGGGGCTCCTGGGCTGAAAGGCATGGAAAAAAAGCAGAAAACAAGAGGCAAAATGCAAGAATCATGTACAGTCTTGCACAGTAGCTGAAGAATGAGACCCAAGAATTAACTCAACTTCTCTGGTGTGCCCCAAGAATGAATTCCACTGGTGGGCCTCAAGAATTAATTTCTCTGGTGGGCCCCAAGAAGGATCACCACTGGTGTTCTCCAAGAATCTACTACACTAGTGGGCCCCAAGAATCAACCCCACTGGTGGTCCTCAAGAATGAACACCACTGGCAGGCTCCAAGAATGAACACCAGTGGTGGGTCCCAAGAATCAACCCCACTGGTCGGCGCCAAGATTCAATCCCACTGGTGAGCCCCAAGAATCAACTCCACTGGTGGGCCCCAAGAATCATCTCCACTGGTGGGCTTCAAGAATCAACTTCACTAGTGGCCCCAAGAATCAGCTTCACTGATGGTCCACAAGAATCAACTTCACTGGTGGGCCCCAGGAATCAACTACACTGGTGGGCCCCAAGACTGAACGCCACTGGTGGTCTCCAAGAATCAATTCCACTCGTGGGCACCAAGAATCAGCTTTACTGATGGGCCAGAGACACCCTAGTCCAACACTGAAGACCATGACTGGCACTCTATTCTGAGCTGACATTTTTGGGGCCCCATTTCTGAGAAAAAAGGCAGAAAGCAAGAGGCAAAATGCAAGAATCATGTACAGTCTTGCACAGTAGCTGTAGAATGAGACCCAATAATTAACTCTACTGGTGGGCTCTGAGAATTAACACCACTGGTGGGTCCCAAGAATCAACTTCTCTGGTGGGCCCCAAGAATGAACACCACTGGTGGTCTCCAAGAATCATCTACACTAGTGGGCCCCAAGAATCAACTCCACTGATGGTCAACAAGAATGCACTGCACTGGTGGGCCCCAAGAACCAACTCCACTGTTGGGCACACAAAATTAAATCCATTGGTTGGCCACAAGAATCGACTTCACTGGTGGTCAACAAGAATGCCCTCCACTGGTGGGCCCCGAGAAAGAACCCCACTGGTGAACTCTAAGAATCAGCTTCACTGGTTGGCCACAAGAATCAACTTCACTGGTGGCCCAAAGAATCAGCTTCACTGGTGGCCCAAGAATCAGCTTCACTGGTGGGCCACAAGAATCAATTACACTGGTGGCCCCAAGAATCAACTCCACTGGTGGGCCACAAGAATCAATTACACTGGTGGCCCCAAGAATCAACTCCACTGGTGGCCCCAAGAATCAACTCCACTGGTGGCCCCAAGAATCAATTACACTGGTGGCCCCAAGAATCAATTACACTGGTGGGTCCCAAGAATCAACTCCACTGGTGGCCCCAAGAATCAACTCCACTGGTGGCCCCAAGAATCAATTACACTGGTGGCCCCAAGAATCAACTCCACTGGTGGGCCCCAAGAATCAACTCCACTGGTGGGCCACAAGAATTGACTCCACTGGTGGGAACTAAGAATCAGCTTTACTGATGGGCCAGAGACACCCTATTCCGACACTGAAGACCGTGACTGTCTCTCCATTCTGAGGTGACACTTTCGAGGCACTATTTCCGAGACAGATGCAGAGGTCCTAGAAGTGGGACCCGCACCTTAGACACTTTAAATTCATATTGACAGTCTATGGTACTAACACCCCTTTAAACTTTGCTATATTTCTGCCTAAGTAGCAGAATGGGTCCCAGAGCAGAAAATATAACACCGTCAGATATACTGTATGTGGTACGTGTGGTTAAAACAAACGTCTATCATGTGTCAGAAGAAGTACGTCTTCATGTTCTAGCCTTGACCACATATATGGCATCCACACAAGTCATGGTACCTGGTACAAGTCCTAATAGAAGAAGCCATGCCCCAGTATGTTGAACCCCATCTCCGCCACCTACCTGCACAATTATACACAGTACAATGGCGTCAACATTCGTCTATGAGACTGGGCAGAGCTACATACCAGCTGGCAGCTGACTGCGACAAACAAGCCCTTCTTCTTGGAACCACATCTGGTGTTTCTACATTCAGTAGAAGCTGCTTTTACCGCTTTGTTCCAGAATTTTTCAGCGGCCCTACCAGCACCTCCACTCACCCAGCTCCTCGTGTCATCCCTCTATGTCTACTGAGCACATGTCCCCCCAGGGCCTACATTCCTCCTTCTTTCTAACTTTAGGAACACTTCCTGACCTCCTTTTTCTAGAATCTATCACATAGGTCCCTCCAGAACCAGTCTGGTCAGTCTGGTGGAACCTGCGCCCATTTCCTGAACAACCTGCTAATGGGGCAATTACTTCTCCGGTCATTTCTGGAATTTCTTCTGTAGCCTCTGATGTTGTATCATAAAAAATAATGGAGCAGATGTAGCAATACTGTGTAATAGTGTAAGATTAGACGAGGCAGCCTCAGAAAGGGAAGATCTCTCCTTAGGCAGAGCGCCTATATAGGCGTGTGGAGATTCAAAATTGCCTTTTGCACTCCACGAAGGATCTGCATATCACAAGGCATTATGGGAAAGGAGCTGAGAAGCTCAAGCGCCCTCTTTTGGATGTAACAAATCCTCAATTTGCTTTTGACCCACTGGGTCTTTGGAAAGCAAATGGGATATTTAGCCAAGCCAGCAATACCCATCTGTATACAGCCTCATAGACGAATATATTGCATGTATTGAATGTATTGTATTTTGGGGTGTTTGCCCCTCGTCAGTACAGAGTAGAGCAATACTGGTTTGGTTGAGTGGGAGGCAATGAGTGGCTAAGAAATGGAAGATCTCTCCTTGGGGAGAGAGCCTATAGAGGCGTTTGGAGATTCAAAATTGCCTTTTGCACTCACGAATCATCTGCATATCACAAGGCATTATGGGAAAGGAGCTGGGAAGCTCAAGCGCCCTCTGTTGGATGTAACAAATCCTCAATTTGCTTTTGACCCACTTGGTCTTTGGAAAGCAAAAGGGATGTTTAGCCAAGGCAGCATCACCCATCTGTAGACAGCCGTTTTGGGGTGTTTGCCCCTCATCAGTACAGAGCAGAGCGATGCTGGCTTGGCTGAGTGGGAGGCAATGAGTGGCTCAGAAAGGGAAAATATCTCCTTAGGGAGAGCGCCAACATAGGTGTGTGGAGATTCGAAATTGCCTTTTGCACTCCCTAAACATCTGCATATCACAAGACATTATGGGAAATGAGCTGAGAAGCTCAAGTGCCCTCTGTTGGATGTAACAAATCCTCAATTTGCTTTTGACCCACTGGGTCTTTGGAAAACAAAAGGGATATTTAGCCAAGCTAGCATCACCCATCTGTAGACAGCCGCTTCGGGGTGTTTGCCCCTCGTCAGTACAGAGCATCGCTCTCATTAAGGAGAGATCTTCCCTTTCTGAGCCACTCATTGCCTCCCACTCAGCCAAGCCAGCATTGCTCTGCTCTGACAAGGGGCAAACACCCCGAAACGGCTGTCTATAGATGGGTGATGTTGGCTTGGCTAATATCCCTTTTGCTTTCCAAAGCAAATTGAGTATTTGTTACATCCAATAGAGGACGCTTGACCTTCTCAGCTCTGTTCCCATAATGCCTTGTGATATACAGCTACATATAATACATTTTAACACCATAGCAATTTTTTTTTAGTCATGCTTGTTTTTTCCTCCCCTCCCAAGAGCCATAACTTTTTTATTTTATGTCTATGAGGGCTTGTTTTTTGCTGGACAAGATGGACTTAATATCTGTATGACTGGCACTGCTATGGTGGGCAATGTATGATTGCAGGTCCTGATGATTCTGGTGATGTCAAAATTGAAGAGTTTCCGTTATACACTCACCGGCCACGTTATTAGGTACACCATGCTAGTACCGGGTTGGACCCCCTTTTGCCTTCAGAACTGCCTCAATTCTTCGTGGCATAGATTCAACAAGGTGCTGGAAGCATTCCTCAGAGATTTTGGTCCATATTGACATGATGGCATCACACAGTTGCCGCAGATTTGTCGGCTGCACATCCATGATGCGAATCTCCCGTTCCACCACATCCCAAAGATGCTCTATTGGATTGAGATCTGGTGACTGTGGAGGCCATTTGAGTACAGTGAACTCATTGTCATTTTCAAGAAACCAGTCTGAGATGATTCCAGCTTTATGACATGGCGCATTATCCTGCTGAAAGTAGCCATCAGATGTTGGGTACATTGTGGTCATAAAGGGATGGACATGGTCAGCAACAATACTCAGGTAGGCTGTGGCGTTGCAACGATGCTCAATTGGTACCAAGGGGCCCAAAGAGTGCCAAGAAAATATTCCCCACACCATGACACCACCACCACCAGCCTGAACCGTTGATACAAGGCAGGATGGATCCATGCTTTCATGTTGTTGACGCCAAATTCTGACCCTACCATCCGAATGTCGCAGCAGAAATCGAGACTCATCAGACCAGGCAACGTTTTTCCAATCTTCTACTGTCCAATTTCGATGAGCTTGGGCAAATTGGAGCCTCAGTTTCCTGTTCTTTGCTGAAAGGAGTGGCACCCGGTGTGGTCTTCTGCTGCTGTAGCCCATCTGCCTCAAAGTTGGCCGTACTGTGCGTTCAGAGATGTTCTTCTGCCTATCTTGGTTGTAACGGGTGGCTATTTGAGTCACTGTTGCCTTTCTATCAGCTCGAACCAGTCTGCCCATTCTCCTTTGACCTCTGGCATCAACAAGGCATTTCCGCCCACAGGACTGCCGCTCACTGGATGTTTTTTCTTTTTCGGACCATTCTCTGTAAACCCTAGAGATGGTTGTGCGTGAAAATCCCAGGAGATCAGCAGTTTCTGAAATACTCAGACCAGCCCTTCTGGCACCAACAACCATGCCACGTTCAAAGGCACTCAAATCACCTTTCTTCCCCATACTGATGCTCGGTTTGAACTGCAGGAGATTGTCTTGACCATGTCTACATGCCTAAATGCACTGAGTTGCCGCCATGTGATTGGCTGATTAGAAATTAAGTGTTAACGAGCAGTTGGACAGGTGTACCTAATAAAGTGGCCGGTGAGTGGTATACTACTTTTTAAAAAAAATAAAAACTTCTTGCATTTTTTAACGCTGCGCTGCAGCACCATTTTCTGTGACCAATAGCTTTGTAATTTTTCCATCAATGGACCTCAGTGAGGGCTCATTTGTTAAAGGCTGAAGCAGTTTCAGACTGGGGTGCCTAGGGCCCACCAGAGGAGTTGATTTTAGGGGCCCACTTTCCCTCGTTGTCTCCACCACCTGTATGGTGTCCTGTCTGGTCTTGCTTCAACTTATACAGACCGATGTGATGACATCATCACAGTAATCTATAATCAAGATGGGGTGCTGGGGCTTCTGAGTCTCCCTCATCTAAGTGAGCATGAAACTGCGTAGTAAACATAAAAGGTCTAAAGATACATGCCCCCCTCCCCGAATAACACATTTTATATACAAATATATAAAAAGCTATAACAAAAAGTTCTAAGTATAAAACCACTACATAGTGGTTGTACAGTTACCAAATAACACCGCTACATAAAACCAGATTCCCAAGACTAATATTACCAACAATTCCACTAAAACCAAATACTACCACACTATTATCACATATCACCACCACATAGTGACTGAATAATACCACAACACTATGACCATATATTGGCTGAATAAAAATACCGCCACACCATGACCACATATCACCACCACATAGTGACTGAATAATACCACCACACCATGACCACCTATCACCATTACATAGTGACTGAATAATACCACGACATCATGATCACATATCACCACAACATAGTGACTGAATAATACCACCACACCATGACCACATACCACGACCACATAGTGGATGAATAATTATACCGCCACACCATGACCACATATCACTACCACATAGTGACTGAATAATATCACAACACCATAACCACATATCACCACCCCATAGTGGATGAATAATATTACCGCCACACCATGACGACATATCACCACCACATAGTGACTGAATAATATCACCACACCATGAACACATATCACCACCACATAGTGACTGAATGATACCACAACACCATTATCACATATTACCACCACATATTGACTGAATAATACCTCCACACCATAACCACATAGGGCGACATGTATGATCGGGCTTTTCGCCCGTTTTTTGGCGTATACTGCGCCTCCCAGCCCGAATCCCGCTGTCGGACGCTGGGATGCAGTGTTAGGCGCAGTGTTCGCCACTTTCAGCTGCGCCCCGCATGACGGGGTGGGCCCTGGCCGCGGGGTAGGCGTTCCGGGGCAGGACGCGCCGCGCTCGTATAGTCCGAGGCATGTACAATGGCGAGTCGGCAAAGCGAGGCGCAGTGCAGCGCTCGGCAGCTCCGACAGGCAGACCGGGTTTTTTTTGGTCTAAATCCTCCAGCTGAGGTGAAGTGAAGCGAGAACGGAACATGCGAGGAAGCATCGAAGATCGCAACAGAAATCTCAGCGCTCCGCTCCGTGCAGCAGGAGTATGATTCCGAAAAAATCGCCTTTATAAAGGCGGAAAACAGTGTCAGAAAAGAGCTGAACGTAAGAAATAAACATAATAAAAAAAAATAACTTTCCAAAACTCTAGAACGGCGCAATATCAAGAATTATGATATTGGAAATTGCCGGGAAATACAGTAATTCAAATTCTGAAACCTATTCTCATTGGTCGGCACAAACCGGCCCATCAGAATAGGAGCGACAATGAACCCTTAAAACCTATGGGGAAGGATTGACCAATCAGAATCCACGGCGGGACAGGTCAAAATACAGTAAAAATGCAGAAAAAAAGCTGATTGTTTGAGCTAGCGGGGGCTCAGCTAGCTCAGCCAATCAGAATAGGAGCGACAGAGACCCATTAAAACCTATGTAGAATAATTGACCAATCAGAATAGGAGCGACAAAGACCCATTCTAGTCTATGGAGAAGTTTAGACCAATCAGAATCCACGGCGGGATAATTCAAAATACAGTAAAAATGGTGAAAAGAGGTGATTGGCTGAGCTAGCGGGGGCTCGGCTAGCTCAGCCAATCAGAATAGGAGCGACAAAGACCCATTATATCCTATGGAGAAGTTTGGACCAATCAGAATAGGAGCGACAATGGCCCATTCTAACCTATGAAGGAGTATTAACCAATCAGAATAGGAGCGACAAAGTCCCATTATATCCTATGGAGAAGTTTGGACCAATCAAAATCCAAGGCGGGACAGTTCAAAATACAGTAAAAAGACAGAAAAAAGCTGATTGGCTGAGCTAGCGGGGGCTTGGCTATCCCAGCCAATCAGAGCGCGAGCTACTTCTCCCATTATAGTCTATGGAGAGATGGGCGCAATGTCATGAAGTATTTATAAAAAAATTATTTTTATTAAGTGTAAAACATTATCAGATAAAGAGCCGAACCCTTCTTTACAAATAAAGCAGTTAAAAACCCGAACAACGCGTTTGTCGCCGAGACCGGCGCTACATAGGGAATTGCAATAGAGAGAATTGCCGGGAAATACAGTAATTCAAATTGTTTAAGCTATTCTCATTGGTCGGCATAAACCAGCCAATCAGAATAGGAGCGACAATGTCCCATTATATCCTATGGAGAAAAATTGACCAATCATATTAAAAGGAGGGACAGTTCAAAATACAGTAAAAAGGCAGAAACGAGCTGATTGGTTGAAGCGGCAGGGGCTCGTCCAGCTTAGCCAATCAGAGCGCGAGCTACTTTCTCATAGAGTTCTATGGGGAAAAGAAATTCTGAGCGCGCTCTGTGATTGGCTAAGTTAAAAGAGGCGCCGTTATTTGGACCAATGGGAGAGCGAGCGACGCTCCTATGGGTTTTCTAATGCAATCTGAAATAAAACTGTACACGGCCGAAATCAAATTATAACACTACAGAAGTTGTACCGATGTGTATATAAAACGAATGAGAATATGGGGGTAACGCAAAAAAAAAATTACATCAATAAAATCATGTTTCTGTATTTTCGTTAGCCAAGGATCAATAGTATGGGTGCAACGAAAATAAAGAAATAAACATGATTTTATTGAATTAATATTTATTTTTCGTTACCCCCATATTATCATTATCATTATCAAGTAGATTGGCTGTAGGTAGATAGGCCTATGGTAGTTAGGTAGATAGGCAGTAGTCAGGCCACAGGTAAGTAGGTAGATTGCCCATGTGTAGACAGTAGATAGGCCCCTGGCAGGTAGGTAGATAACCCCTAGGTAGGCAGGTAGATTGGCTATAGGTAGGCATGCAGGTAGTAGATGGGCCCCAGGCAGGTTGGACCCCATTAGATGAAAATAAAATAAACTCATCTCTTCCTGTTCCCTGACGAGTGACAGTCTAGGCAGTCTGGGCTTCTGCTAATGAAGCGTGGCACAGGTGGCGCGATGATATGACGTCATCACGCCGCTTGCATGATGACGGTCGGCCGTTCCACAGTATGTCTAAGTCCTAGGGCCTTACTAGGCCGAATAGCGGAGCCTCTATGTGCTTAGGACAGGGGCCCAGCCATTGTTAGGAATGATGTGCGGGCCGGGCCCAGCTCCCTGTGGTGGCGGACCCTGATGTGTCAGACCCGAGGCCCACCGGAGGATCCTCCAGTGGGCCAGTCTGACACTAGGCTTAAGTGTAGTTTTTATTGGTATCCTAATGAAATAGTCATCAATAGGTGTCCCAAAAGAGACCACTGGCATCTGCAAATCTGGCAGCTTTAAGAAAAAAGAAATAGAATAATAAAAGGAACTGTCCGATAGCGATGTAGCCCCAGAGAGATAGGCCATGAAGAGAATTAGATTCTCATAGAAATTACATATATGTAGAGTATTCTGGTGAGTTGGTAAATTCGATCCATATTTTCAGTGATTGGCTGCCTGCTATTTCATTCAGCCCTGTTGGGACACGCCCCCCTGGACAGGACACGCCACCTGTGCTGTGATTGGCTGCCTGCACTCTAGGCTTACTCCCCTCTTAGCTTTGTAAATTGAAAGTGACCTTGCCTCAGCTTCTCTATGCTGTGTCTGTATAATAAAGACTCTCCGAGTTCCTCTATGCTCCTCTCCCAGCCATATGTGAAGGATCTGCGCAATTACTTAGTCTGTAGCTGCTAGATTCACTCTCCCCCCCATATAACACAGCCTTTTACAGTCTGTTCCCATCACCCATATAACACAGCCTTATACAGTCTGCTCCCATCACCCATATAACACAGCCTTGTATAGTCTGTCCCCCTCTATCTCCTGCCGGATAACAGAGGAGACAGGGGAGGAGACAGGGGGGGAGGGGAGTTTGGCTTTAGAGCAGCGTGCATTTCTCACCTTTGATTCATCAGTTCAGACTGTAAGTATAATTTCTAACAGCAATGCAGGTGTTCTGGTTACAGCAATGAAGGTGTTCTGGTTACAGCAATGAAGGTGTTTTGGTTACAGCAATGCAGGTGCTCTGCTTACAAGGAGCATGTGCAGCCTGGGAAGGAGGTGACAGTTCTGTTGGCATGAGAACCATTGCAGGAGGTCTGCAGAGCTGTGACATCCTCCCCTTCCACTGCTCATACAGAATGATGATGGCACAGCTCTTCATCGGCACGAAGCAAGGAGGTGACGTCAGGAGAAGGGGTCGAACACAGTTAATACGATGGATGTGACAGCCGATCAGGATGTTGTGTGTGGTGCGTCCGTTGCATCCTTCATACTGACATGGCCGCCATCAGAAATGTCAGGGTCCCATACAGCTGAAGCGTCTGGGCGCATCACAGGAGCTCGGGGGGGCAGGGGGAAGCCCTTCCCAGGGACTCTGGGGAAGCCCTTGCTAGGGGCTCAGAGGGGTACCATCAGGGGGGGTCTGAAGGGGCTCAAAGGAAGCCCATCACAGGGACTCAGGGAAGACTCATCACAGGGGCTCAGAGGGAGCCCATCACAGAGGCTCAGTTTGGGCCCATCACCGGGGCTCTGGGGGCTCAGAGGGGGCTTATCACAGGGGCACACAGGGGGTCCATGACAGGGAATCAGGGGGACCCATCACAGGGGCTTAGAGGAGGCCCATCACAGCGGCTCAGAGGGGGCCCGTCACAGAGACTCAGGGGGGGCCCATCACAGGGGCTCAGAGGGAGATCATCACAGGGGCTTAGAATGGGCCCATCACAGGGCCTCTGGGGGATCAGAGTGGGTCCAGCAAATGGGTGTGGGGGGGGCCATAACAGGGGATTAGAGGGGGCCCATCACAGGGACTCAGGGGGGGCCCATAACAGGGGCTCATAACAGGCACCGAGACCACTTACTGCTGGACTGTGACCTGTACCGGACCCTCCCCTTTCCTTGATGTGTCGAAGGCGGGATGTTGTAACAATTTAAATCAGTGAGGCCCCGCATCACAGGGTGGGGCGTCACTGCTTTAATTTGTCAAACAAGTCTCCTGGCATCCCGACAAAGAGAGGGAAGGATTCAGCGCCAGTCCCGCAGTAAGTGTTAAACAAAAAACAGGTCTCAGTGTCTGTTCTGTATGTTACCATATGTTGCCGTGACTCGGAGGTCGGGCTCTCCCTCCCACAGCGCGGATCCTTATTTTTATTGGTAGCGATAGTGAAGGCAGCGAGTGGGCCACCCAGGGCACATACCAGCACAGAGGGCTCAGAGTGCCACCTACGGCTTGTGTGCCATAGGTTCGCAACCGCTTTACTAAGCCCACATCATTGAAGAGCTGTACAAGATGCCTGGGAGACTTGCCAACAATCCAGGTGGTCCGGGAGAACCGGCAGGTGTGTTCTGCCGCCCAAGCCAGAAGTTGCTGAACGAGTCAAGCAGCACAATGTGATTACCACATCAGCCCGCATACAGTAACTGGCCACTGCTGCCTCCAACACTCAGGGCCAGGGAGATGCATACTTGTAATCTGCACACAGCACCTACGCTTTCACTGACTTTACTTACTACACCATCTATTGGCTACAATGTGCATTGTAGGAAAGCTAAAGAATCTAAAGAACTGTAGAAGATGCCTGGGAGACTTGCCAACTCTCCAGGTTGTCCGGGAGAAGTGGCAGGTGTGTTGTGCAGGTAGCACTGTTGTGCCGCCCGAGTCAGAATTCCTCTTTCATGTCCCCAGCCATCTATACCTACCATTACATAATGCCCTGCTCTGGCTTCTTCTTAGTTAATTATCAATCAGCGATCTAAGGGGACTTCTGGTTTTTGTGAATGGTTCCGGAAGCGCGGCTCACAAATAGTGGGACACTGGTTAAAATATCAAACAGGTAGAGGTGGCAACCCTGATCCAGCAGTGGGTGCACCAAATCCTAAACTATCATCATCTCTGATTCTCGTCTGCAAGCTCTGAGTGGCTGCTATGGGCTCTGATCCGACGTATCAAAATATAAAATTTTCTATTCCATACACTAAACACCATAGAACACCATAAAACTCTATACACCTATCAAGTGCTCTCCCCAAGGAGAGATATTCCCATTTCTTAGCCACTCATTGTCTCCCACCCAGCTAGCCAGCATCGCTTTGCTCTGCACTGATGAGGGGCAAATCCCCGAAACGGCTGTATGTAGATGAGTGATACTGACTTGGCTAATATCCCTTTTGCTTCTTAAAGATTCAGTGAATCAGAAGCAAATTGGGGATGTGTTACATCCAATAGAGGGCGCTCAAGCTTCTCATCTCCTTTCCCATAATACCTTGTGATATGCAGATGCTTAGTAGAGGGCAAAAAGGCAATCTCAAAACTCTACACACCTATATGGTGCTCTCCCCAAGAAGAGATGTTCCCCTTTCTCCACCATGGAGGAAGGAAATCCCAAACGCCAAAATTGCAGTTTTTTTCATTTATTTTACACCCTCTAAAATTTGGAATAAAAATTGATTAAAAGTGATTAAACCGGTACCAATAAAAAGTGCACTTCAGCCCACCAAAATTTCGCCATCACTCTGGTCCATAGGTGGAAGTATAAAAAGTTATTGATCGCAGAAAATGGCGCCACATCGCAAATTAAATACACAAAAAATATTGGAAGTTTTTTTATGGTACTAAAACATAATAAAAAGTCCTACATGTTTGGTATCACCGAAATCATACCGACCTGTAAAATACAGAAAACACCTCTATTTTCGCTGAGAATATTTTCCCAGAGTTTTTGAAGTTTAAAATGGTTAGTTTTTTGGGGGGGGGCCGACAAGACAAAGGGTCATTGGATTACTATATAGGGGTCAAGTGAAATATTAAGATTGTCGGCTTCTATTTCTTTTTACAATTGCAAAAACTTTGAGAAGAATGATCTTATAGAGACTTGTCAGGTTCACAACAGACTGTGTACATTTGCTCAAAACTTGGTTATGTATGTTGATGTTTGTTATGAATGTTATACCATCATTCTTCTCAAAAAAAAACATTGTTTAAAAAAAAACAAAAAAAAAACAGAAAACACATCATTTATACCGGAGAGTGAACACTGTGAAAACAAAACCCCCGCAAACATGGCGCATGTACGTTTTTTTTCCCTTAGAATTTTTTGTGGTTTCCCAGTATATTCTATAGTACTGTGACTGACAACATTAGAAAGTCCATCTTATTCCGCAAAATAAAAGCAGATGGGAATATAGTTCTGAAAAAAGTTATGGCTCTGGGAAGGAAAAAAAACTTGGTATCATATTATTATGACCGGCTGTTAAGAAGGGGTTAATGTGCGAGATGGGAGCACCCCTTTTAATTTTATGACTAGAGCAGAAGCGAGGCGAGTGCCAGCCATATTCCCATCTACATCTGTGACACCAGGGCTGGGACAAAGTATTCAGGTGCCATAGGCAAATAAGGCACAAGGCAAAACCCAAATGGAAAATTCAGCCCACTCCATGCCTCCTAGTGCCCCCTTTTCTTCCTCGGATGAAGTGGTGCCCTAGGCGGTCTCCTACCTTCCCCTACCCATCGTCCCGGGTTTGCTTGGGAGTGTACCAGTATTTACTAACATGGTGTCACCTATAGACAGACTTTCTCCTGGAAGCCCTGAGGCCACGTTATTGTGTCTTTTATTATGTCACTGGATTGCTCCAGGTTACAATCCTGAGAAAGCGGCTGAACAGGTCAAGCAGCACATTGTGATTACTACATCAGCCCTCATACAGTAACTGGCCACCGCCGCCTCCACACTCGTAATCTGCACACAGCACCTACGCTTTAACTTACTTTACTTACGCCATCTATTGGCTAAAATGTGCATTGAAGGAAAGCCAAATAATCGCTCTGGCATTGGCTATCGCTGCAGAATAATACAGAGGCTCTTGTGTTTGCTTTGTATTAATTGATGCACTATTCATGGGTTATTGGCCATTTCTATTCTTTCATTTTCCCCTATTTGATTTCATTAATGCAGGCTACATTACCCATAATGCCTCTGGCTCTTTAAAAAACAGAGGGATAAAGTCTCCCCACATTGCGTTTGCTTTGTTATGAGTCCTATCCAGGGACCTCAAGTGATAGGGGACATAGACACACACAGGCTTGGTCTGGCCCACTGAATAGATAGGGAAAACGATAGTTACCCACTGGGCTATTCGCCTGACTGCTAGGGAGGCGCCAGAAGGCTGGTGCAATCTTCTATGTGCACTCCTCTTAACCATGCCAGACCCAGCAGGATAGTGACTAAATAATACAGCTATACTGTTCCTGAATATAAACCATTACACTACTACTAATATTCCTGCCATATGGGTGCACCGTGCCAGAACCGCAGAAGAGAGGATGGGAGTAGTAGTGGCTTACTTGTGTCATGGTGGTCACCATCCCTCTCCTGCGTTCCAGGTGACACTATATTGAAAAGTGGGCTGCGTATGATGGAGATATTCCCATGGTGCACTCTCTGAGGGTGGTAGTAGTCCTCAACTGTCTGGGATTGTGGGTGAGGTACCCATGATGTTTGGCACAGGGAATTTTTTAAAACTCTAGCCCCCACCCTTGGCAAAGCCTCATAATGTAAGCTGTGCAGTACATTAAAGGGGTTTTGCCACGATGTAATGTTGATGTGGGATCCTCCAAAATGGGTATTTAATCACTTTTCTAAATATATGTGATTACAAAAAGTGAAGCCTCTGAGAGCTACAGCATTTCTCAATCCCCCTTAGTTACCTGAAAGCTTGCATTAGACACAACCAGAGGAGCTGACAGGCCGTGCTTGCGTGAAACACTTCTTATCTGATGACAGGGAAAATGAATGAGCTTCAGGGGGCTAAGTAGAGAGAGCAGTGTATGATCCTGTGTCTTGCTGTATAGAGAATTGACTGTTGTAAAGTTATTATTTGAGTTAAGTTTTGAGAGGCTCCCTTATTACTCACTCTCTGCTAACCCCCTCCCTCTCAGCCCTGCAGCATTCATGACTCAGCATGATTTGTTAATATTCTACTCCTGTGCTGATTAGGAGGTAAGTAACTCACGTCCTGGCAAAACCACTTTAACCTCTACATTAACACTACATTGAAAAGTGGGCTGCGGATGATGGAGATATTCCCATGGCACACTCTCTGAAGGTGGTAGTGGTCCTCAACTGTCTGGGATGGTGGGTGAGGTGATCATGATGTTTGGTGCAGGGAATTTTTTAAACTCTAGATTCCACCCTTGGCAAAGCCTCACAATGTAAGCTGTGCAGTACATTAACCTCTACTTATACACATTTCAGCCTAGTCATCACCATGTAGCATTTTCACACGCTCAAAACATCACATAGTTTAACCAGGTGTCAGGAGCTCTTACATGTAAGACAATACATCATATTCTCATGGCAGTTATAGCAGACATTATAAAACTCTAGTAATGTACAATAACATCTAGTCCTGTATTTTACATGGGTGTAGATGCCAGTTGTACACAGGCTCTGCAGACATATAAGTGACTATGGTGCTTTTACTTTTACTCACAGGTGACGTCTTCTCTGATGGGAGTCGTTCTCTTTCCCTTTCTTGATTTGTTTCAGATCACCATGACAATTTCTCCACACCACGTCCCTGCAGAATTAACCACACAAACATCTTAGACTCCTCACTTTTCCGGCACCTCCCTATCTGTTCCCATCTCTGTACATAAGCCCCATGAGGTGATAGGAGGAGTAGGGGGACTATGAGGCGATAGGCATTGCTCAGGGGGTTATAAAGTATTAGGTAAGGGGTGTATTTTATATTGGCATTAGGCCACACGGGTGAGAGGAGGTACAGCCACAGCTTACAGGCACAATCTCCTGGGGGTAGACAGAGGATCAACCCAACGAAGATTTTGGTGCAGTGACCTTCAGAGGTGTAGGAGATAGAGTTTAATAATAATACTGTGGAAGTTGTTGGACTACGTTGGACCAGCATTGCATTTATTCCTTTAGTAAAATGACCAATGAGGGTTGCGGTCTGGTGGTGTTTATTAAAATAAATTGTTTTTTTTTCTTTTGTTTCTGTAGAGTACTTTTTTTTTTCATTTTATTCCAGTGTTAGTAATAGAGGATCTGACATATTCCTCTTAATTACTATCGCTGAGCCTTGGTGTGAGCAAGTGGTGTTTTTCATTACCACAAGGCTGAAAACTATCCTCCTGTCACTATTACCCAGTACCCAATGCACAATGGTAATGGGAAGAGCCAGAGTAGCATCAGAAGAGGGACCTATATTTATGGACCTTCCCATCTTAATAATATCAGCCGGCAGCTGCTGCTCATTTTGCTTTTTATCCTTTATTAAAAATCTAAATAAATCTAATAAATTATTAAAAGAAATGACATTGGGTCCCCCCTATTTTTCATAACCAGCCAAGGTAAAACCGAAAGCTGCAGGCAGATACTATCAGGGTGGGATTGTCCATGGATATTGTCCCCTTTCCAGCCTAAAAATACAGGGACGGGAAGCGGTATCTTTTTGTTTAATCAGAAGGCCTACAGGGACTTTATATACTTACCTAAAAGGGGCTAAATATTTGCAGGACATATACACCTAGAAGGGTCCTACCCACCTACAAGAGCTTTATATACCTACCTAAAAGGGCCTATATATCTAAAGGAGGCATGTATATCTACAGGGGTCTACCTACCTACAGAGGCTTTATATACCTGCCTTAAGGGAGAGTATATATATCTACAGGGGGAATAAATACCTACAAAAAGTCTACTTACCTACAGGGGCGCTATATACCTTCCTTATGGTGGAATATACACTTACAGGGGGAATATACACACAAGGGTCCACCCACCTACACGGGCTCAATAAACCTACAGGTGGTCTCTTACTACCTACAGAGGTCTATACCTAAAAACAAGAGGTTTATGTTACAAAATACAGGGGGCCTACCTACGTACAGTGGTCTATAATTACCTACCGGGAGCCTAGCTACCTACAAGAGGACTACCTATACTTAGAGGGGGCGTATAAAACTACATGTTTAAGGCTTTTTTTTTACCTACAGTGGCTCTATATAACTACCTATCTACATTGGATCTATATGACTACTTTCAGGGGTCTATATACTTACCTAAAGAAGGCCTGTAACTCTATCTATAGGGGGCTTAGCAATCTATAGGGCGTGTAAATACCTAATTCCAGGGGCCTTAATACCTAAAGGGGGCTACCTACCTACAAGAGCCTATAAGTTTATCTTCAGGGGGTCTAACTACCTACAGGGTTCTATACCTAACTACAGGGGGTCTATATAACTACCTACAAGGGGTCTATAGACCTACCGACAGGGGGTCTAGATATCTACTTACCGGGGGCCTGTACATCCACAGGTGGTCTATCTACCTATCAGGGCCTGTGTTTTTATCTACAGACTGGCCTATATAGCTACCTACAGATGAGCTATATACCTACTGGGGTCCTACCAACAGGGGCCTATATAACTAAAGGGGTCCTACATACTCACAGAGTTCTATATAACTACCTACAGGGGACTATATAATTTCCTACAGAAGTCTATAACTATGTACAGGGGCCTATATTTTATCTATAGGGGTCTATCTACGTACAGGGACCTATATAACTACCAACAGGGGATGGATATATACACCTACCTGCAGGAGACCTGTATAACTAACTATAGGGGGATTATATATATACCTACCAGGTGCGTATATACCTATCTAAAAGGGGGTTTACCGTATATACTCGAGTATAAGCCGACCCGAGTATAAGCCGAGGCACCTACTTTTGCCACAAAAACCGGGAAAGCTTATTGACTCGAGTATAAGCCTAGGGTGGAAAACGCAGCGGCTACTGGTGAATTTTAAAAATAAAAATAGATACCAATAAAATTACATAGGCTGGTATAGGCAGTTTAATGTCCCCCACAGGCAGATATAGGCTGGTACAGGCAGTTTAATGTCCCCCATAGGCCGTTATAGACAGTTTAATGTCCCACATAGGCTGGTATAGGCAGTTTAATGTACCCTATAGGCAGGTTATAGGCATGTATAGGCAGTTTAATGTCCCCCATAGGCAGGTTATAAGCAGGTATAGGTCGTTATACGCAGGTATAGGCAGCTATATGTCCCCATAGGCAGGCTACAGGCAGGTAATTGCCCCCATAGGCAGGTTATAGGCAGGTATAGGTCCCCCTAGATAGGTTAATGGCAGGTATAGGTCCTTATTGGCAGGTATAGATCCCCCTAGGCAGGCTATAGGCATGTATAAGTCCCCCTAGGTAGGTTTTAGGCAGGTATAGGTCTCCCTAGGCAGGCTATAGGCATGTATAAGTCCCCCTACGTAGGTTATAGGCAGGTATAGGTCCCCCTAGGCAGGCTATAGTTAGGTATAAGTCCCCCTAGGTAGGTTACAGCCAGGTATAGGTAGGTTACAGCCAGGTATAGGTAGGTTATAGCCAGGTATAGATCCCCCTAGGCAGATATTGACAGGTATAGGCACGTTTTTTAAAACAAAAAAACCCACTTACCTGGCTCCCCGCTGCTCCGTCTCCCTTGCCGCTCCGCCTCCTCGCTGTCCGGCCTCCCGCGCACTCTTCTCGGCAGAGGCGGGTGACATTATCAGGCCGCGCACGCAGCGTGATGACACACGCTGCTTGTGCTGGAAACTCCGGACGGCCGCGAGTCTGCGGCCGCCCGGAGTCCACTGCGGAGCACGGAGCGCTCGCTCTCTGCCCCGCAGTGGTATCTCTTCTCCTGCATGCACTCCGGAGGAGTCGCACACAGGGGAGGAGATCGCTGACAGCGCACGGGCCACCGCAGCGCCCGGACACTGTGCGCTGTACTCGGCATTCAGGGATAGCTGGGATATAAGTTTTGACATTATACGCATACAGTTATATTGTCTGTCACCAAAGCGGAGCCGTCCTTTTTCGGGGCGAATACTCCACTGACGGATAATAGAAAGTATACTGTATTATCTAGGTATGTGGTGGTAATATATAGGGGTTTAGGTTACATATTTTTAGATAGTTTAGTAAAAGTTATGTTTTAACAGGAATTATAATATTTGCAGTGATATATAATATTGGTTGTGGTATAATGGTATATGTTCAGTAATGGTATGATATATTTTTCAATCACTATGTGATAGTTATATGTGGTCATGATATGGCAGTATTATTCAGTCACTGTGTGGTGGTGATATGTTTTGGTGTTGTGGTATTAGTCACTATGTTGTGTTGATATGAGTTTATGGTGTGGTGATATTATTCAGTCACTATTTGGTGGTACGTGGTCATGGTGTGGTGCTATTATTCAGTCACTATGTGGTGGTGATATGTGGTAATGGTGTTGAAGTATTATTCAGTCACTATGTGGTTTGACATGAGGTCATAATGTGGTGGTATTATTCAGTCACTATGTGGTGGTGATATATGGTCATGGTGTGGTAGCATTATTCAGTTACTATGTGGTGTTGATATGTGGTCATAGTGTTGTGGTATTTTTCAGTTACTATGTGCTAGTTATATGTGGTCGTGATGTGGCAATATTATTCAGTCACTATGTGGTGATGATAATAATTACAATAATATCTACCACTATTAAGTGGTAATATACAGTTTGCAGAGCCTGTGTACATTGATGTCTACCACTATATGATCACTGTATGGAGGTAATATACAGTCTGCAGAGCCTGTGTACACTGGTGTCTACCACTATATGGTCACTGTATGGTGGTAATATACAGTCTGCAGAGCCTGTGTATACTGGTGTCTACCACTATATGGTCACTGTATCGAGGTAATATATAGTCTGCAGAGCCTGTGTACACTGGTGTCTACCACTATGTGGTCACTGTATGGAGGTAATATACAGTCTGCAGATCCTGTGTACACTGGTTTCTACCACTATGTGGTCACTGTATGGAGGTAATATACAGTCTGCAGATCCTGTGTACATTGATGTCTACCACTATATGATCACTGTATGGAGGTAATATACAGTCTGCAGAGCCTGTGTACACTGGTGTCTACCACTATGTGGTCACTGTATGGAGGTAATATACAGTCTGCAGAGCCTGTGTACACTGGTTTCTATCACTATATGGTCACTGTATGGTGGTTATATACAGTCTGCACAGGCTGTGTACACTGGTGTCTACCACTATATGGTCACTGTATGGAGGTAATATACAGTCTGCAGATCCTGTGTACACTGGTGTCTACCACTATATGGTCACTGTATGGAGGTAATATACAGTCTGCAGAGCCTGTGTACACTGGTGTCTACCATTATATGGTCACTGTATGGAGGTAATATACAGTCTGCAGAGCCTGTGTACACTGTTACCTACCACTATATGGTCACTGTATGGTGATAATATACAGTCTGTAGACCCTGTGTACACTGGTTTCTACCACTATATGGTCACTGTATGGAGTTAATATACAGTCTGCAGAGCCTGTGTACACTGGTTTCTACCACTATATGGTCACTGTATGGAGTTAATATACAGTCTGCAGAGCCTGTGTACACTGGTGTCTAGCACTTTATGGTCACTGTAGTGGAGATTAGATAGAAATCACTTGAGATACAGTGTAGCTGTGGTCGGGGCAAGGCATTTTGGTGCCCTATTATTATGGCACTGCCACCTCCTTCATTCTTTCCATCAGGAAAGTATTTTACTACCGTTTTGGGGCATAGAAGCCTCATTTAAAAACCCCTTTAATGATGGACTCTGTGCTTCGCCTTTCTTATTCACTTTACACCAGATAGGAACACATATTTTTATTGAATTTTTAAAAAAACACAATACACAAAAAACAAAATCACAACGTCGGGGAGAGGTTCATTATCCAACAGATGGACGGAGACGATTAGAAACATGAGAAAAAGTCCCAGAAAGACTAAGGATGTAGCTCCGAAATTATAATCCTTACCATGACCAACAGATTCATTCATGTGTGTAGCACCGACATAATCCACAGCGCAGTACAGAGATTGTCATTATTCACATTGGTCCCTGCCCCCACTGGGACTCACAATCTAGACTCCAGAGAAACCTTCCATGTGTGTTTTTAGAGTGTGACGGAAACTGCAGTATTAGGAAGAAACCCCATGTAAACAGAGAACATACAAATCCCTTGCAGATGTTGTCCTTGGTGAAATTTGAACCAAGGACTTCAATGCTAAAGGGTAATAATCCTGACCACTGAGCTACTGTGTTACACTGTGCTAACCACTGAGCCACCGTGTTACACTGTGCTGACCACTGAGCCACCGTGTTACACTGTGCTAACCACTGAGCCACCGTGTTACACTGTGCTAACCACTGAGCCACCACATTACACTGTGCTAACCACTGAGCTACTGTGTTGCACTGTATTAACCATTGAGCCACAGTGCTTCACTGAGCCACCTTGCTGAACTGTGCTAACCACTGAGCCATCATGTTGCGCTGTGCTAATCACTAAGCCACTGTGTTGCAGTGTGCTAACCACTTAACCACCATACTGCATCATATAAAAAACTGAGCCACTCTGCTACACTATACTCAATTCTGTGCTACTATTATACTGTGCTAACCACTGAGCCACTGTGTTACACTGTGTGTATGAGTATATATATATATATATATATATATATATATATATATATTTTACATCTATCTCATATCTATCTTTCCCATATCTATCTATCTATCTATCTATCTATCTATCTATCTATCTCATACTATCTATTATCTGTCCATACCACATATCTATCTCTCATCAAAATCTATCTATCTATATATCATTCTATCTCATATCTATACTTGCTAATCTATCTATTATCTCTTCTATCTATCTATCTATCTATCTATCATCATATCTATCTATCTATCTACTATCTATCTCACATCTATCTATCTCATATCTATCTATCTATCTATCTATCTATCTATCATCTATCTATCTATCTATCTATCTCATATCTATCTATCTATCTATCTATCTCATATCTATCTATCTATCTATCTATCTATCTATCTATCTATCTATCTATCTCATATCTATCTATCTATCTCATATCTATCTATCTCATATCTATCTATCTATCTATCTATCTATCTATCTATCCCCTTCTATCTCATATCTATCTATCTATCTATCTATCTATCTATCTATCTCATATCTATCTATCTATCTCTCATATCTATCTATCTATCTATCTATCTCATATCTATCTATCTATCTATCTATCTATCTATCTATCTATCTCATATCTATCTATCTATCTCATATCTATCTATCTATCTATCTATCTCATATCTATCTATCTATCTCATATCTATCTATCTATCTATCTATCTATCTATCTATCTATCTATCTATCTATCTATCTATCTATCTATCTATCTATCTCATGTCTATCTATCTATCTATCTATCTATCTATCTATCTATCTATCTATCCCTCTACCTATCTATCTCTTATCTGTCTATCTATTTATCTATCCCATATCTATCTATCTCATATCTATCTATCTATCTATCTATCTCATATCTATCTATCTATCTATCTATCTATCTATCTCATATCTATCTATCTATCTATCTATCTATCCCATATCTATCTATCTATCCCTCTACCTATCTATCTCTTATCTGTCTATCTATTTATCTCTCTCATATCTATCTGTCTCCCATATCTCTCTATCATGCAAAGGTAGAAGATGTTTTTGTGAAGGGAACCAGCTGAGGGCAGCAGACGTTATGTGACAGGTTCCTTTTAAATAAGAAAATGTATAATATTGGATATAATTCTTATAAGACACTGGGGCAGGATTATCAATCCTGTGTTACTCTTAGACCAGTCAGTCTTACAATGCGCCCCATGTGTCACAGCGCTGATAAACCTGGCGCAGGTTAGAACTGTCTATTCTCCCTTTACACCATTTTTAATGGTCTTACTTGATGCCACTAACTGCACCATGGCCTCTTTCCAGGAAGCCAGACCCCTTTATGTCAGACGAGGCGCAGAAAAGGCAAACAGAAATCCCAATGTTTTCACACATAGAAAAAAACAACTAATATGTAACTTAATTAATAGTAACTAAAAGGAACAAATGATTACAACCACCAGCTACGCGCCTAAGAAAGTACATTAATTGTAATATTGTGTCACCAAGAGCAACAATGTTGTGACACTATCAATTACAAGAGTAAAGCTCTAATTAATACATAGTAAAGTTGCAGAGTAACTATATATAGATTTAAAGGGATTGTCTCACTACAAAGCTTAGTTTCAACATGTAGGGAATGGTAACTGAAGACTTTTTCCAAATACAATGCTTTGTTTATTTTGCTTAGTTGAGGAGATAAGAGAAATTTTGCACACAGGTTTCTCTGGTTACCGACCTGCTCTCCCCTTCTCTCTCTACTCTTTGTCTTATCCAAGAGCAGGGAGTGACCTCACCACAGGATTGCACACAGGACTGCCGACAGCTTGAGTACAGAGTGTGTTATCTCTAACAAACAAAGGAGACTAATTTTTGTTTACTTTAGAGCAGAGAGCTTCAGAGCTCATAGATAGGATCTCCTGCTCTCAAGTCAGTGCAATCAGAAGAGTTGGGAATACAGAGCTGCTAGGCTAACACTGCTATAGCACCACCCACTCAGCCTGACCAGGAAGGGACATAATGCATGAATCTAAAACTGCTTGTGGTTCAGTGAAACAGCATGGTGAGACAAGCCTTTAAGGCACATGGCAGGATCATCATAGAAACCAGATAGCCCCCTCGGATATGTTTCACTGTATACAGAGATATGGGGCAAATGCACAGGGGCAAATGCATTTGCCCCATACCATTGACCAATAACTCTTGTTATTGTTAGTGTTGCAACATTGTTGCTCTTGGTGACACAATGTTACTTTCAATACACTTTGTTAGGCCTGTAGCTGGGATTGTGGCTTTAACCATTACTTACTATGGATTAAAATTTATGTATTAGTTCCTTTTTTCTATATGTGAAACAATTGGGCTTTCTGTTTGACTTTAGGCAAAAATGGTGATTTATTAATAGAATCATTGCCCTTTCACATATAGGGTGCTTGTTGGCTTTATTAGAAGTTTCCTAAAACACATAAGAAAAGCATGGACATTATTTTGGGGGCAAATTGTGCCAGAATTCGGGCGCAACTTGATAAATGTGCTAAAAAAAACAAGAATAAAAACACTGTTGTTCTGCAATGTAACGTCCATAGTCATCGACCGTTGGAAATGTAATGTACAGTCACTGCTGCTCTGTGGAGATGGCGTCCATCATCTCTGGGATCTTCCATGTTCTCTTCATAGCTGGTGAATCGTGGGGAGGAGGAGATCCGGTGTCTTCTTTTCTTTGTCTCCAGGACGTCCTATAAGAAAATAATCCCTTTTAGGAGGCCTCTATATCAGTGCTCCTCAAGGCTCAGCATGTCCTAAGTATTATGGTCAGTGCATGGGATATCCTGAAAAGATAACCTCTTGGTGGCCCTAGAGGAACAGAGTTGAGGAGCATTGCTCTGTAGGATAATGCTCCACAAGCAGGACTGGGGAAGGATGGGGGCTACTAAAAACCCTAGTAGGAATGGGACATGAATAAACCAGGAGGTGAATTGGGCACTGTGAAGGTGATTCTTAGTGGGCCACCAGTGGATTTGATTCTTGGGGCCCACAGTGGAGTCATTATTGCTCTAGTGCCCACCAGTAATCTTTTTTTGCCAGCAGTGATTGATTCTTGGGGCACTAGTGGAGCTGATTCTTGGGGCCCACCAGTGGAGTTGATTCTTGGGGCCACCAGTGGAGTTGATTCTTGGGGCCCACCAGTGGAGCTGATTCTTGGGGCCCACCAGTGGAGCTGATTCTTGGGGCCCACCAGTGGAGATAATTCTTGGGGCCAACCAGTGGAGTTGATTCTTGGGGGTAAACAATTAAGTTGATTCTTGGGGGTAAACAATTATGTTGATTCTTGGGGCCACCAGTGGAGCTGATTCTTGGGGCCACCAGTGGAGATGATTCTTGGGGTCCACCAGTGGAGTTAATTATTTGGCCCAGCAGTGGAGCTGATTCTTAGGGCCACTAGTGGAGCTGATTCTTGGGGCCCACCAGTGGAGCTGATTCTTGGAGCCACCAGTGGAGTTGATTCTTGGGGCACACCAGTGGAGTTGATTCTTGGGGCCCACCAGTGGAGCTGATTCTTGGGGCCCACCAGTGGAGCTGATTCTTGGGGCCCACCAGTGGAATTGATTCTTGGGGTCACCAGTGGAGTTGATTATTGGGCACAGCAGTGGAGTTAATTATTTGGCCCACCCGTGGAGCTGATTCTTGGACCCACCAGTGGAGTTAATTATTTGGCCCAGCAGGGGAGCTGATTCTTGGGGCCCACCAGTGGAGGTGATTCTTGGGGCCCACCAGTGGAGGTGATTCTTGGGGCCCCCCAGTGAGGTGATTCTTGGGGCCAACCAGTGGAGTTGATTCTTGGGGGCCCACAAGTGGAGTCCATTCTTGGAACGCACCAGTGGAGATAATTCTTGGGGCCCACCAGTAGATTTGATTTTTGGGGCCACCAGTAGATTTGATTCTTGGGGTCACCAGTGGAGATGATTCTTGGGGCCCACCAGTGGAGTTGATTCTTGGGGCCACCAGTGGAGTTGATTCTTGGGGCCCACCAGTGGAGTTGATTCTTGGGGCCCACCAGTGGAGTTGATTCTTGGGGCCCACCAGTGGAGTTGATTCTTGGGGTCACCAGTGGAGATGATTCTTGGGGCCCACCAGTGGAGTTGATTCTTGGGGTCACCAGTGGAGTTGATTCTTGGGGCCCACCAGTGGAGCTGATTCTTGGGGCCCACCAGTGGAGTTGATTATTGGAGCCCATCCTACATGACTCTGCCCTCTGCTTTCTCCCTCACTTTCTCTGCCGTTCTTTCTTAAATGCAGCCCCGGGCCCACCATGCCCAGGGGCCCACCAATTCCCCAGCCACCCTGTGCATCAGTTCAAGCCTGTGTGGATGTAATCTACAACAGGTGAGACTCTGGGACGTCATCACCTCCTGTTTATCACTAATAAGACCTTCTCTTTCATTATATAGAGATACGTCAGTACCTGATGAGCTGCCGGTCACTCGTCCATGGTTACTTTTCTTCACGTTCTCGGACTTATTTATATTCTGGTGACAGAAGACGTTACAGGTTATGTGACCCTGAACACCTAGAGGTCACATAGGTCATGTGAATACCCCGAACACCTAGAGGTCACATAGGTCATGTGAATACCCCAAGCACCTAGAGGTCACATAGGTCATGTGAATACCCGAAGCACCTAGAGGTCACATAGGTCATGTGAATACCACAAACACCTAGAGGTCACATAGGTCATGTGAATACCCCGAACACCTACAGGTCACATAGGTCATGTGAATACCCGAAGCACCTAGAGGTCACATAGGTCATGTGAATACCCCAAGCACCTAGAGGTCACATAGGTCATGTGAATACCCCAAACACCTAGAGGTCACATGGGTCATGTGAATACCCCCAACACCTAGAGGTCACATAGGTCATGTGAATACCCCAAACACCTAGAGGTCACAGGGGTCATGTGAATACCCCAACCACCTCGAGGTCACACAGGTCATGTGGATACCCCAAATACCTAGAGGTCACATGGGTCATGTGAATACCCCAAACACCTAGAGGTCACATAGGTCATGTGAATACCCCAAACACCTAGATGTCACATAGGTCATGTGAATACCCCAAACACCTAGAGGTCACATGGGTCATGTGAATACCCCAAACACCTGCAGGTCACATGGGTCATGTGAATACCCCAAACACCTAGAGGTCACACAGGTCATGTGAATACCCCAAACACCTAGAGGTCACATGGGTCATGTGAATACCCCAAACACCTAGAGGTCACATGGGTCATGTGAATACCCCAAACACCTAGAGGTCACATGGGTCATGTGAATACCCCAAACACCTAGAGGTCACATAGGTCATGTGAATACCCCAAACACCTAGAGGTCACACAGGTCATGTGAATACCCCAAACACCTAGAGGTCACATGGGTCATATGACTACCCCAAACACCTGCAGGTCACATGGGTCATGGCTATATGTAAGGTTCTATCATTAGTAATACCCTCCCCTATACAGGTCTCTGTGTGTTGATACTGACCCCCGTTTGGATATAAGGGAAACAATCAGCAGTCTCTGGGTTATGACATACAGTGGGTCCGGAAAGTATTCAGACCCCTTTAATTTTCACTATTATATCAGCCCCTTTGTAAAACCAAAAAAATTCATTCTTTCTCAAAATGTACATCGCGTAGGGG
>JAODAL010024621.1:15000-60202 GCA_025379985.1 Phyllomedusa bahiana | reverse complement strand
CAATTTATTTTTACTTGGTATAATAAAAATTGCCAAAAATTTCATTTTTTTCTAGTTTCATTTCAAAAGATTTAATTTTTAAAATAAAAACAGAACAATAAAAAGATAAAATAATTATTTTTTCAGTTCAGGTTCTCATTATTTTTTTAACTCCGTTTTTGTTTACAGATAAGTTAAATAAAAATAATCAGATAAAATAAATATTTTTTCAGTTCAGTTGTTTTAAAAAAAAATTTTACTCCGTTTTTGTTCACAGACTTTTACCAATTTTTTTAATATTAAAATAATTGACCAATATTAAATTTTTTTAGTTTCATTTTATATGCTTACTTTTTATATTATTAAAAAAATTAAAATAAGAAATAAAAATATAATTCTACTATGTTTTCAGTTAAATTTTAAATATTTTTAACAATGTTTTTGTTCATGAGCAGGCTTGTACCAATTTTTTTTTTTTAAATTAAAAAAATTACAAATTAAATATTTTTCTAGTTAACGCTCTTAAAGGGTCAAAACACACTGAAATAAATAGTATTAGCCTCATAAACACTTATGGTAGTTACAATGTTGTCAGAATGACCACTGTGGTCTGGAAGTAAAAGGATTTGTGTGCTGATCAGTGCAGTAAAGAATGTGAAATCCCTGGTCGCGGGTGTCTGTGTTTACCCTGCCCTGTCTTGGATACATATGGCATTAGGCAGATGGATCTTTTTCCTCAGAATAAGTGTCTAACAAACAGGAGATTAAAGCGAATTTAAGTCTTTAAAAAAGGGTCCTGTGTCTCTGGCAGTAGACGTGTCAGCAGTTTCTATAGACCAGGATTAGCTATCAGTGAAAAGCTGTTAAGAATATACAGTATATTAAAGGGACACCTCGCCCATAGCTGCCTACTATCTCTTATTTCCAGGAGCATGTCTAGGTTACACCGATCCCCAGAGGCGTAACTTCATGCTCTTGGGCCCTGGTGCGAAAAGTGAAATGGGGCCCCCCAGTTACCATGCACCATTTACAATGCCTGTATCTTCTTATGTGGCAGGAGGGCTTTTGGGCCCCCTCAGGATGTTGGGCCCAGTGGCGACTGCTACCGCTGCACCCCCTGTAGCTACGCCCCTGCCGATCCCCGTCCAGCGCTAGATCTTGTAATGGACCGACTTTTCTGATTAACCAACTAGTTGGACAACAGTGTGAGCGTTAAAGGGGTTGTCCAGTTCACATTGTTTTAGTTAGTTAGGCTCACTTTGGTCTAAACAGTGTCTATACGATATATTGAATTGACATGCATCTTATGTCAAATGTTTTCCCATTATTTTTAGTATTATTTAGAATTGAGTGATGACGTTCCGTTCAGAATGTCCTCCCTTACTACTACTAGTATAGAATACAGGCAGTTCCCAACTTACACCGTTCTGACTTACAGCTGTCCCCTAGTTACAAACAGAGACTTATAGGGCATGTTGGCACTTGTAGTTCTATGTTCCACAGCAGATAGTAGTTGTAGAACGACAAGTTCCAGGCAGTGCTCACAGCAGAACATGAGGTGAAAATGAGGTGAAAGGGTGAAATCTTATAAACAGGGGAACCAGACAGCAAACAAAATGTAAAAACCTTCCTGCATAGTGAATACTAAAAAAAAAACACCCTTTTGTGCTGGAGTTACATTTAATAAATATACCTGTTCCGACTTACATACAAATTCAACTTAAGAACAAACCTACAGTCCCTATCCCGTTTGTGATTCAGGGACTACCTGTACTACTATAGAAGTAACACTACTGTACTGACTAGCGCGCATGTGCAGCAAATAATATGTATATATATAGTGTGATGTTTTGTTCGGAGAAGGCGGTGGGCAGCTACAGTATAGAAGTGCCAGCCGGCTTGCTGGCTAGCCTGCATGCCTAGCAGATAATTATCTACTGAGCACTAGTCAGAAGGCAATCACTTCTATAGTGCATCCACTCACTTGCCTTCCACAGATAACATGTGTCCAGAGGAGTAACTCGAAACTCGAGGGCCCTAATGCAAAAAGAGAGATGGGACCCAGCTACTATGTGTCATTGGCAATTTTGGTGTAGCCTTATGTGGCAGAAGGGCTTTTGGGCCTCCTCAGGCTTCAGGGTCCGGTACCGCCTGCTACCTCTACACCCCTTATAGCTAAGCCCTTGGCTATGTCACACTGCTTTGCATGGTGTGACTTTGTTCGGGGACCACATTGGGCAGTTACATTATAGAAGAGCCGACCTGCTGACGGACTACCACGCATGCCCAGTAGATAATTATCTGCTGGGCACACGCACTGGCCAGCAGGCCTGCCAGTGTTTTATAGTGTGGCTTGTGGGTTGGAGGGGTTGTTTTGTGGTGGTTTGTGTGTGGGGGGTGGTCGGTGTGTGGGTTGTGTTGGGGGTTGGTTAAGTGTGTTTGTTGTTGTGTTGTGTTGTGGTTGGGTGGGCGATTGTTTGGTGGTTGGTGTAGGAGGGGTTGGGTGTTTTTTTTTGGTGTGTGCTGGTTTTGCGGTTTGTCTGCTGTTGTTGTGTGGGGACGGGTTTTGGGGTGTGGGTGTGGTTAGTGGGTGTTGTGTGGTGGTGTGTGGGGTTGCTGTGTAGGGTGGGGTTGGGGGTTATGTGGTTTATGGGGTGGGTTTTTTTTTGGTTTTGGGTGTTTGGTGTTTTTTGTGGTAGCTTGGTGGGGTTGTTGTGTTTGCGTCGTTTGTTGGGGGGTGGGGTTGTGTGGGGCGTGTTTGTGTTTGTGGTGTTTGTGGTGTGTGGGGGGGTGGTGTGTTTTTGGAGGGTGGGGGTGTTGGGTGTTTGTTTGGTTGTTGTGTGGTGTTGTTTTTTGGGGTGGGCTTTTGGTGTGTTTTGTGGGGTTGTCCGGAGGTTGTGTTGTGGTTTGGTAGGTGTGGCTAGTGTGTCGTTTGTAAACACTTCTACTTTATTTGTGCTGCGTGGTTTGGGGGGCTGCGTGTAATGGTGTAGGATGGGGTTGTGGGGGTTGTTTGTCTTGGGGGGGTTCCTTTTGGTTTTGGTGGTGCTTTGTGTGTGTTGTGGTTTTCGGGGGTGGTGTTTGTGCTTGTTGTTTTTAGGGCTGTGATGTGGGGGTGTGGTGGATTTTTGGGTTGTGGTGTGTCGTGGGGTGGTAGGCTGGTGGTTGGGTGGGTGGTGCGTAGTTGTTGTGGTGTGCTGTGTGGTTGTTGGGGGTGGGGGTGGGTATGTTTTGTTGTATTGGGGTGTGGGGTGTTGTGGGGTTTGGGTGGGTATGGGGTGAGTGGGTTTGTAGGCAGGTGGTGTCAGTGGTTTTTGTTGTTGGGGTTGTGGGCCGGTTTGATTGTGTGTTTTTGTGGTTGGGGGTTGGGTGGGTGTGGGTGTGGGTTTGGTGGGTGGGGGGTTGTTGCTGTGTGGTGGTTGGGGTTGTCGTTTGGGTTTGTGTTTGTTTGGTTTGGGTTGGGTGCTGTTTTGGGTTTGTGGTGGTTGGGTTTTTTGGTGTTTGGGGAGGTGTGGTGTTGTGGTGTTTGTAGGGTTTGTGTGTGTTGGTGTTGGTGTGGGTTGCTCGTGTTGGGGGGGTGGTATGTGTTTTAATTGTTGGGGTGTGGGATGTAAAGTGGCTTGGTGTTGTCGGTATTGGATGTGTGTTGTTGTGGGGGTGGGGTTGGGGTGTTGGATGTTTTGGTTTGTTTGGGTTGTGGATTTGTGGGGGGGGGGAGGTGTTGTCTGTGGTGTTGCTTGGTGGGGTTGGTGTGTGTGACTGGTGTTCGTGTTTTGGTGTTTTTGTGGCGAGTTAGGGGTTGTGGTGTGGTTGGTCGTTGGGTGGGGGGGGGTGTGGTTTGGGTAAAGTGGGGGGGGTTGTTGTTTGTTTGTGGTGGTTGCTGGGTGCTGTGTGGGTGATGTGGTTGGGTGGTGTCTTTGTTGAGTGGTTTGGTGTGGTGTGACGTTTGGTGGTATGTGGGTTGTGTGGTGTGTTTTGTGTGGTTATGGTGTGGTGGGTAAGGTGCGGGTTGGGTTAGTGGTGTTGTGGTGTGTGGGGTTGTGTGTTTTTGGTTGGTGGGGGTGGGTTGGTGTTGTGGGTTGGTTTTTGGTTTGTTTGTGTGGGTTTTGTGGTTTGGTGGTGAGTGGTGGTTTGGGGTGTGTTGTTGGTGTGTGGGGTGAGTTTTTTGTGTTTTGGTTATGGTGCTTGGGGTGTTCTGTGGTCGGTGTGTTTGTTGTGTTGTGTTTTTGGGGCGTTGTAGTTTGGGGGGTGGGTGGGTTTGGCGGGGTTGGTTTGGGTTGGTTTTGGGGTAAGTTGGGTTTTGTAGGGTTGTGGCTGGGGTGTTTGTTTGGTTGGTGTGGGGTTGTATTGTAATTGGTGGGTTGTTTGTTGGGTTGGGTGGGGTTGGTTTGGGGGTGTGTGTTTGTATGTTGGTGTTTTTGGTTTTGTTTTGGTGCTGTGCGTTAGAGTTGTAATTGTTGTTGGTTGGTGGTGGTTGTGTGGGTGTTGTTGTGGTGGGGGGGGGGTTTAATGGTTGTTGTTTTGTGGTGGTTGGGTGGGTTGTTGTGGTTTTGGGTTTTGGGGTTGGTGTGGGATTGTTGGTGGTTGGTGGGTTGGGGTAATGGTTGTGTGGTGTGGGGTTGGCGTTGGGGTGGGTGGTTGTTTTAGTGTTTATTGGTTGTTTGGGTGTCGTGGGGTGTTGTTTAAGGTGTGGGGTATGTGGGGTCGGTTTAGTTTGGGGTTTAAGGTGGGGGGTGTGGGTGTTTTGGGGGTGGTGTTGGTGGTTTTGTTGGTTGGGGTGGTGTGGGTTGGGGTGTTGGTGTTGGTGTTGTGGTGTGTGGTGGGTTTTTGGTTGTGTGGGGTGGGTGTTGTGGTTGTGTGTGGTGGTGTGGGTTGGCTGTTGGCGCGGTTGTGTGTGTTTTTGTAAGGGTGTGGGGGGTATGTGTTGGGTGGTGTTTGTTGTAAGTGGTTGTGTGGTTGAGGTGTGGTTGGTGTGTGGTTTGGTGTGTTAATGTGGGATGTCTGGTTTGGTGGCGGGGTGGTTTTGTGATGGGGGGTGTTTGGTTGTGGGTTTGTTTGGTGTGGAGGGTGTGGGTTTTGGGGTTAAGGTGTGGTGGGTGTTTGTGGGGGTTGGGGGTTGGCTTGTGTGGGTGGGTGTTGTGTGTGGGGTTGTTGTGTGTTTGTTGGTGTGTGTGTTGTTGTTGTTGGTTGTTGTGTTGTTGCTTATAGGGTGCATGCGGTTCTGCGGTAAGTTAGTTGTGTGTTGGGTTGTCTGGTGTTGTGGGGGTTGGGTTGTGTGGCGGGGTTTTTGTGGGGTGTGCCCTTGGTGGGTTATGGTTGTGGTTGTGTTGTTTGTGGGTGGTTGTTTGTGGTGGTTGGTTGTTGGTGGAGTTGCTTAGGTGGGTTGTGGTTATGGTTGGTGGGGTGTTTTGGTTGGTTTGCAGGGGTGGTTTGTAATGGTGTTTTTGGGTGCGGTTATTGGTTTTTGATTTGTGGTAGCTGTGTGTTGTGGTGTGTGTAGGTGTTGTGTGAGGTTGGGTTGGGGGGGGGTTTGGTATTTGTTGGTTGGCTGTGTGTTGGTTGTATGTTAGGGTTTGTGCTGGTGACGTGTGTGGTCTGGGGTTGTGGTGTTGGAGGTGGGTGGGTGTGGGGGTTGGGTTATTGGTGGTGGTTGGGGGTGGGCTTGGGTGTGTTGGGTGGTGGCCGGTTACGGGGGGGGGTTGGGTGGTGGTGTGGGGGGGGGTGTGGTGGTAGGTTGGTGGTGGTGTTGTTGTGGGTGGGTTTGTTTGTTGTTTTTTTTGGTGGGGTCTTGGTTTGTGGTGTGTGTGTAGTTTCCGTGGGTGTGTGGGGTGTGGTTGTGGTTGTGGGGGTTGTGTTCCGTGTGGTCGTGTGTTGGGTTGTGGGGGTGTGGGGTTAGTGTGGCTTTGGGGTTGGTTGCTGAGGTTGGGTGGGGTTTTGTGTTGGGTGTGGTGGGGTGGGGTTTGTGTTGCTGGGGTTTGGGGTGTTTTGTATTTGTTTTGTTTGGGGGTTTGTGTTGTTGGTTGGTGTGTGTGTGGTTGGTAGGTGTGTTGATGTGGGGGGGGGTGGTTTCTGTGTATGTGGTTAGGGTGTGGGTGTTGTGTGTTTGTGGTTGTTAATTTTGTTGTGTGGGGAGTGGTTTGGTGGGTGGGTGGTGGGTCTGGTGGGTGGTTTGGGTTGGGGGGGGTTTTTTATTATGGGGGTTGTTGTGGTGGTTGTTTCGGTTGGTTTGGGGGTGTGTGTTGTTTTGTTGTGTGTGTGGTGGTTAGGCGTGTTGTTGGTTGTTGTTTGTTTGGTGGTGAGTGGGTTTGTTTTGTTGGTTGTGTGTGGTTGGGGGTGGTGGGTGTGTTGGTGTGGGGGGGGCTTTGTTGTGGTCTGGTTGTGGCTTTTGCTTGTTTGGTGTGTGTGGTTGTGTGGGTGGGTGGTATGTGTGTGTGGTTTTAGTGTTTTTTTTGGGTTGTGGGGGGTTGTGTGGGTTGTGTGTTTACCGCCGCCTTTGGTATGGGGGGGGGTTTGTGCGTGTTGGGGTGGTTAAAGTTTGAGGGTGTGTGTGTTTGTGGTTGGTTCTGGGGTGGGTTCGGATTGTTGGGGTTTGTGTGTTGGTGGGTATTGTGTGGAGGGGTTGTTGTGTGGTTGGGGGCGGTTTTGTTGTGTGTTAGGTGTTTTGTTTGGTGTGGTTTGTGGGTGTGTGTGGTTGGTTGTGTGTGTGGGGTGGGGTGGGTTGGGGGTTTGTGGTGGTGGGTTGGTTTTTGTGTGGGGGTGTTGGTGTTGGGGTTTTTGTGGGGGGGGGTTTTGGTCTTGGGTTTAAGAGTTGGTGTGTGGGTGGGGGGGGTGGGGGGGGTGGGTTGGGGGTTTGTTGTTGTTGTGTAGTTGTGGGTGTTGGTGTGTGGGGAGGTGTAGTTTTTTGGGTAGGTTTGGACTGTTGTGTTTGGTGTTGGTGTTTGGGGGTCTTGGTTGTATTGGTGTTTGGGTTGTTGGTGTGGTTGTGTGTTGGTGGTATGTTTTGCGGTGGGGGTTGGGGTGTGTGTTGTTTGTGGTTGGTGGGTGTGTGGTTGTGGGGGTGTGTGGTGTGTGGGGTTTGTTGGTTGGTAAAGCGGGGTGAGGTTTGTTTGGGTTTGGTGGTTAGTGGTGTGGGGGGGGGGGGTGTAAATGGTTGGTGTGTGGTAGTGGTTTGTGTGTCGGTGGTTAGTTCTAGTTCTGCGTTTGTGTGTGTGTTGGTTGGGTGTGTTGGCTGGGTGGTTTGGTGGGTGTGGGTTGGTATTTTTTTTTTTCTTGTTTTTTTTTTTTTTTTGGTGGTTGGTGTTGTGTATGTTGGGCGTGTGGGTAGGAGGTGGTGGGGGTGTGGGGGTGTTGTGTGTGGTAGTGTGGTTGTGTCTTTTAGGTTGTTGTGTTGCTAATGTGTGTGGGTTGGGTGTGGGGTTGTGGTTTGGTGGGGGGTGGGGGGTTTTTTGTTGGATTGTTGTTTGTGTGTGGTTGGTGTGGTGGTTTTTGTGGTGGGGGGTGCTAAGGGGTGGGTGCTTACTGTTAGGTGGGTGTGGGGGTGTGGTGTAGTTGGTGGTTGTAGGGGGTCTATGTTTGTTGTCGGGGTGGGGTTGTTGGTGGGTGGTTTTTGTTTGGTTGGTGTTGTTGGGGTTTGTGTGTTGTTTATGTTTTGGTTTGTTGGTTGGGGTTTGGTTGTTTGTTTTCTGAGTATGGGTTGTGGTGGTGTGGGTTATTGGGGGGTTGTTGGTGGGTTGTGTTTGGGGGTGCGGGTGTGTTTGTTGTGGGTTGTGTGTGTGTTGTTGGGTTGTGTGTGGGTTTTGTGTGGTTGGTGGGTGGGTTGTTTTGTGCGGGGGTTGTGGCCTGGTTGGTGTGTGGGTTTTTAGGGAGGGTTGGGTTTGGGGGCTTTGTGTTTGGGGTGTTGTATTTGTTTGTGTGTTGTGTTGGGGCTTGGTAGGGGTTTTGTGTTGTTGGGCTGGTGGTTACTGGTTGGTGGGTTGTGTGGGGGGTAGTGGGTGGGTTTGTGTGTAGGTTGTGCTGGGGTTTGTTTGGGTTTCTTTGGTAGTGTTTGGATTTTGGTTTTTAGGGCTTTTGTTGTGGTTGGTGGTTTGTGTTGTGGGTGGTGGTTTGTGTGTTGTATTGGTTGGTGGCGTTTTTTTGGTCGGGGTGGTGGTTGGGTATTGTGCTAAGGTGGTGGGTTGCGGTGTTTGGTTTTTGGGGGTTGGTTTTGGGGTGTTTGTTTGGTTGTGGGTGGGGTTGTGCTGGGTTGGGTTTGGGGGTTTTGGTTGGTTACGTTGTGGATGGGTTGTTGGGTGGTGTTGGGGGTTGGGTTGGTGTGGTATGTTGGGTGTGTTGGGTTGTGTTTTTGGGTGGTGGTGTTGTGTTGGTGGGGGGTGGGTTGGGTTGAGGTGTGGTGCTTTGTGGGCTTGGTGTGTTGTTTAGGTGTGGTGGTTGTTGGGGTGGGGGCGTGGTTCTTGTGTTTATTTTGGTTGTTTATATGTGTGTGTTGTTGTTGGGGTGTCGATGTTGGTTTTGGGGTGTTAGGTGCTAGTGTTGTGGGTTTTTTGGGGTTGGTGTTGTCGCTAGTTGTTTTGGTTGTCTGGGTGTTTGGCGTGGGGTGTGCTTGTGTTTGTTATGATGTGGCTGGTCGTGGGGGTGGTGGTGGGGGGGGGGTTTGTTCTTGGGTTGGTGGTGTGCTTGGTTGGTGTTGCGTGTGTGTGGTGGTGATTGTTGTGGGGGTTGGTGATGTTTGCGTTTGTGGAAGCCCGCCCGCCCCCCCCAGTGTTGGGGGGTGTTTTGGGGGTGGGTTTTGGTGGGTGTTTGGGTTCGTTGTGGGGTGTGGGTGCTTGGGTGTTGTTTGTGTTGTGTGTGTGGGGTGGGTGTTTGGTTGGGTGTTTGGTTTGGTGGGTGTTTTGTGTTGGGTGTGGGTTTGGGGTTGTGAGTTGGTGTTAGAGTATTATTATGTGGTGGCTGTGGGTTTGTGTGTTGTTTGGTGGTTGTGGTATGGGGTGTTGGTTGTGGGTTTGTTTTTGTTTGTGTGTAAGATGTTGTGTGTGTTTGGCTGTGTGTTGTGGTGGGGTGGGGGTGGTTGTTTAAGGTGGTTGTGTGATGGTGGTGGGTGGCGTTGTGGGCTGTTTGGGTGTTTGGTGGTGGTTTGGGGTTTGTTTGTTGGGTTGTTGTGGGTTGGGGTAGGTGTGTGTGTTGTAGTTGGGTAATGTGGGTGGTACTGGGTTTGTGTTTGTTGTGGGGGTTGGTGTGTGCGGTTGGGTGTCGGGGAGGGGGGTGTGGGGTGAGGGGCCTGGTTGTGGGTTGTGTTGTTTGTGTGTTTCGGTGTGGTGGGTTGTTTGGTGGGTGCGTGGTGGTAGTTGGTGTGTGGTTGGTGGTTTTGGGGTTTGTTGGTGTGTGGTGTGTAGGGTTGTTTGGTGTTAGTGTCGTGTGTGTGTTTGTATAGTTTGTGGTGTGTTTGTTGGGTGGGGGGGGGGCGGGGGTGTTGGGTTGGGGGGTGTTGGTAATGGTTTGGGTAGATGGTTGTGTTGTGTGTGTTGTGTTTTGGTTGGTGTGTGTTTGTGTGTGTTGTGGTTTGGGTGTTGGTTGTGGGGTGCTGTGGGGTTTGTGTCTGTTGTTTGTTGGTAGGGTTTTCGTAAGGGTTGGGCTCCTCTTAGGTTGTTTGGTGTGTATGCTGCTTTGGTTTTTTGTGGTTTTGTGGTTTTTTGGGTTTGCTTTGGTGGTAATGTGTGGTTTGGTGTAGTGTTTTGTGTGGGGTGTGGGGTGGTGTATTTTGGGGGGGTGGTTGGTTGGTGGGGTTTTGGTTGGGTTGTGGTGTGTGGGGTTTGGTTAGTGGTGTTAACGTGGTTTTTGATGTAGCTTGGGGGGTTTGTTTTTGGTGGTTTTTGTGGGTTTGTGGTGTTGTGTGGTGTTGTTTGGTGTGGTGGTGTGTTGTGGTGTTGTGGTTGTGTTGGGTGTGGTGTGTTTGCTTTGTGTGGGGTCGGTTTGGGTGGCATTGGTGTCTGTTGGGTTGTTTGGTGTGGTGTGTTATGTGTTTGTGTTTTGTGGTTTGTTTTGGGGGGGTGTTGTGCGTTGTGGTTATAGGTGTAGGGGGTAGTTTTTTGGGGTCTTGTTTGTTGGTTGTATATTGTATTTTGGTTGTGTGGAGGTGCGTATTTTTTTGGGGTTGGCTATTAGGTGGGGTGGTGGCTGGGTGGGGGTTGTTTGGGATTTTATTTGGGGTCTTGGGTGTGTTGTTGGTTGTGATGGGTGCAGTTTCTTGTGTGTGGTTGGTGTTGTCGCTGGTGGTGTTTGGTGGGCCGGGTTTGTGGGTTGGGGGGTGTGTGGATGTGGTTTTGTTGTGTGGGAGGGGGTGTGTTGTTGCGGTTTGTTTTTTTGGGTTGTTGGTTGTTGTGGGGTGTAGGTGTGTTTGTTTTTTTTGGTTGGTTGGTGTTGGAGTGTGTTTGGGGTTTGTGTGGTGGTTGTGTTTTGTGGCGTTGTTGAGTGTTGTTGGGTGGGGGGTTGTTTGGTTGTTTTATTCTGTGGTTTGGGGTGTGGGTGGGTGTGGGTTGTGTTGTGGGGTGGGGGTGTGTTGTTGTGGGGGTGTTGTGTGTGTTGGGGGTGCGGTTGGTGGTGTTTTGGGTGGTTTTCTCGGGTTGTGGTGCTAATTGGTGGGTGGGTCGTAATTGGGTGTTTGCGTTGGTTCGGTGGGGTTGTTGGGTGGTTGTTGTTTATGGTGTTGGATTGTTTTGGTTTTGGGTATGGGGGGTGTGATAAGTGTGGTTTGGTTGTTGTATCTGTTGTGGTGGTTGCTGTTTTGGTGTGTGGTGGGTGTGTGTAGGTTGTTTGTGGTTGTTGGTGTGGGTTTTTGTTGGTTGGGGTGGTGGTCTGGGGGTGTTTGTGGTTTGCCTAGTGGTTGGTTTTTGTTGGGGATGAATGGTGGGTTGTGTTGGGGTGGTGTTGGGTCTGTTTGGTGTGTTTGTGGTGTTTGTGAGGGGCGGGGGTTGGTGCTTTGGTATTGTTGTGTTTGGCGGTGTTTGGGGTGTTTGTGTTCGTTTGTGGTGGTGAGTAGTGGTTTCGTGGGTGTGTGGTTTGTGTTGGTTGGGGGGGGTGTGTTTTTGGTAAGGGTGGTGTGGGGTGGATTGGTAAGTTGTTGTGTATGTTGTGTGTGGTGAAGTGTTGGTTTGTTTTGGTTGTCTGGTTTTATGTGTGGTTTTCGGTTGTTGGTAGGGTGGTGGGTTTTGGGGGTATATGGTGTGTGTTTGTGGCGTTGGTGGTGTTGGGGTTTGAGGGGGTGGGGGTGGGTGGTGTGTTTGTGGGTGTGTGTGTGGTGGTATTTTACTTTGATGTTTGTTGTAGGGTGGTGTTGGGGTGTGCTTTGTGGTGGGTGGATTTGTGTGGTTGTTGTGTTGTGTGGTTTGTGTGGTGTGGGGTTTTGTGTGTGTTAGGGTTGTTGTGTTGTGGTCGTGTTGTGTTGGGGGTTGTTGTTGTGTGTGTGTGTGTTTTTTTGTGTGGTGTATTGTAGGTTGCTTGGGTTGGGTGGGGTGTGTGTTTGTGTGTGTGTGTGGATTTGCTTGTGTAGATTTGGGTTGGTTTTGTTGGGCTGTATCGTGGTGGTTTAATTTTGTTGTGTTGGTGGTGTTGGTTGTGGGTGGTGTGTTGTTTTTGTGTGGTTGCTTGTTTGTGTATTGTGTTGCTTGGTGTTGTGTATTGTTGGTGTTTTGTTGTACAGTTGTGTTTGTTTGTGTGTTGTGTGCTTTAGGTGTTGTGGGGGTGTGTTGGTTAGTATTGGGTGTTGTGCGGGTGTGTGTGGTGCTTGTTTTTGTTTATGGGGTGATGTTTTGTTGTCGTGCTTGGTTAGTCGTGGTGGGTTTTGGGTGGTGGTTGGTGTGTGTTGGTTGGTTGGAGGTGTTTTGTTTGTTGGGTGGGTGGTGACTGTGTGTTTGTGTTGTGTTGTTGGTTTATGGCTGTTGGTTTGTGTGTTTGTGCGGTTTAGTTTGTCTGTGGTGTGGGAATAGTTGGTAGGTTGGTGGGTGGTGTTTGTGGGTGGGGGTTTTTTTTGGTGTGGTTTGTGTTTAGGGTTGTGTGGTGCGTTGGTGTGTGTTAGGGGTTTGTGTTGGTGTTGTGTGTGGTGGTTGTTTTGGTGTTTGTTGGTATTGTCTGGGGGTTTGGTGGTGGTTTTGTGTGTTTGTGTTGTTTTGGTTTGTTGGTTGGTTGTTTTTATGTGGTGTTTTGGTTTTGTGGTTTTGTGGTCTGGTGGTTTTGTGGCGGTTGTTGGTGTGTTGTGTGTATGTTGTGTGTGATGTGGGTTTGTGTGTAATGTTGTGTGTGTTGTGTGGAGGTTGGGTGGGGTGTGTAAGCCTGGTTTGTTTTTTTGGTGTTGTCTTTTTGGTGGGTGGTTGTGCTGTTGTGTGTTAGGTTTTGGTTTTACTTTGGTGGTGTCTTGTGTTTTGTTAAGTCTGTGTGTGTTGTTGCTTTGGGGTTTGGTTATAATGTTTTCTTGTTGGTTGGTTTTTGTGTGTGTGTTGTTGTGGGTGTGTTGTGTGGTGTTTTTGTGTGTGGGTGGGGTGTTTGTTAAGGTTGTTGGTGTTTGTGGGTGGTAGTGGGTGGTGGTTTTTTGGTATTTTGTGTGCGTTGTTGGTATGTGGGTGGTGTGTGTGTGCTTGTGTTTTTTTGTGGATGTGGTGTTGTTTGTTGTTGTTTGTTGGTTTGGTGTGTATGTGTTGGGGGGTTTTTTGTTGCTATTTTGTGGTGTGGGTGTTCTTTTTTGTTTGTGGTGTTTTGGGATTGTGTTGGTGGTGTTTGTTGATTTTTGTGGTGGTGGTGGTGGTTGTGTTGTTGGGGGTGGTGTTTTGTGGGTTGGGCTGGTGGTAACGGTGTTAGGGTAGTTGTTTGTGGCTGTGCTGGTGGTTGTGTGTTTGGTAGTGGTCTTTCTGTGGTTTAACTACCCACCACCTACAAAAACATAGCCGGCGGGCGCTTAATCAAAAGGGCCATTGCTTTCTACAGTGTAGCCGCCACACAACTGATATTATGAAAGGATATGATCTTCACTTATGGTACATCATCACTTAAAGGGTGTGGTCTCCAATTCATCAATAATCTTACCTCATTCCTGTTTCTTGGTTTCATTTTTTAACTCAGTGTTTACTGGCTTTTAATGGCTTCTATGGCCTGTTGTGAAATTGCTGCCGAGAGACAACCAGGGTCTGTACTATAGCGACCTGACCCTACTGGGCCCAACCTATCAGGAGAGATTGAACAGGTATGTACTATAGTGACCAGCACTGGAAAAACTATCGGTGAGATTGAAACAGCCGTCTGTAGACTATAGTGTCACCAGCACTGGCTTACCGTGTATCAGGAGAGAATTGAACACGGTTTGTAGCCCTATAGCAACCTAGCACTGGAAAACTATCAGGGGAGGAGGGGATTGAAATGGTTGTAGCTATGATAGCTATAGTGACCAGCACTGGCCAGCCTTTCAGGAGAGACTCTAAAAAGGTCTGTAGCTATAGAACCTGTGATGACAGCCTATCAGGAGAGAGAGATAGAACTGGTCATGTTAGCTATAGCAAGAACACAGTCGCCTGGCAGACTATCAGGAGAGATTAGAGTATGGTCTGTTAGAATACTGCGACCTGAGGTGCTGATGAAGACCCATACATGAGGGGCGTTGGCGATATTCAGAATAGGTGAACACTGTTAATGCGAAACACATTGCTAAAGTGAATTGTGTTTTTGCAAGATCTTTAACATGAAAAGCAATCGTTGTAGTGAGACAACCCCTTTATCAAAAATAAAGGGAAAACACAATATATAAAATAAATATAAATTCAATAAAGTCTGTAAAGACTGTTTAGGATATAATGAGCTTAATTAAAACTTAAAGAAACATAACTGGTTCTCTGAACTAGAATAACCCCATTGATACTGTTTACAAAAGCAGAGAAAATTACTCACGACAACCCTGTTTTATTCTAAAACTATCCTCTCTATGTTCATATATTTTAATGTAAACTTGCTATTTAAAGGGGACCTTATTGCCCACCTACAGGTCATCTCCTATAATTGAGCCAATCAGATGACCTATGTTTTGCCCATTTATTTGTGTTGTACCTTACCCATTTCTTTTTATTGTGATGGCCATTTATTTATTACTTCTGATAAATTAGGAATGTTACACAGGCTTTTTCCCGCGATTTGTGCGCCGTCATTTGAGCGAACAAAATCCGCACGTGATTAAGGGGCTGGGGGCGGGGACGGAGCGTGCGCGGGGCGCCGCTCACGCCCCATAACCCTAGACCTATGCATTTTTACGGAGCGTACGCCACGCCCTATTAATAATGTGCATGTCCACTTTCTCCCCCCGCGGCGGATTCGCCCGAGCGGGGTGGAGCGACGGATTCCCACTGTTATCATGGAGCAGTGGATTACCAGTAATTGCTTGCCCGCCGGATTGGCGCCTACTGAAGTGTCAAATCAGGCGCAGACAGTCTGAGCTCACTGGCGCCAATACGCAGGCAGAATAAGAGTAGTGAACGTAGGCCTGAGGATACAAATATAATAAGTAACTCTAGTATGGCTACATTGTTTCATGTGGGAGTTAGGTAGGCAGAAAAAACTTTGAGATTCTTAGTTCACATGTTTTTGATCTCAAAAAAATGATTTAAGCAACCCCATGAGCTTTACAAAAAGGATATCAGGTCGGGTGGTCCTATAGCTATCTTTACATTTGGCATATATTGCTTTTAATCTATTAGGGGGGGAAGGGATGCTTCCCTTTTGGTTTTTACCCCACCCCTTTTTAAGGCGTTTAGGTGCTTGAAGGTTGGTGTTTTTTTTTTTCTTTCTCCTGGTAATGGAGGTCTTGACCCCAAAGGGGCCTGAATTTGGCTCTATTGAGAGGTAAAGTAGCGTTGGACCAAACCTTGAGATCCGTTTTTGTTCTGGGGCTTTTAAACATTTTTGACAAAAAAATTGTGAACTAAAGAAATCAAAGTTTTTTATGTATGTAGTAGCATAAAAACCCTTTTTTGGGGGTTTCCATGATTGTAAAAATTTGGGGTCAGAGGTTGGTGTTTCCCTGCTTTCATGCAGTTCTTGTGAAAATTTTAATTTTATGAAAAAAGCAAGTTGTTTCAAGTATGTTACAAAGGGTTGAATAGAAGCCTGGAGAGAAGTTTTTTAGCTACAATTTATTGGATGTCTGTAGATAGAGGGGATACCCATCGTTTCCAAACTACTGTGGAAACTACTACTACATTTTATTGGTTGGCCCCAAATCAGGTAAGCTTTGTTTGTATTGCAGCTTGGTTTTAATTGTTGTGACGCTTTGGGTTTTGCAGATGCAATTTTTGGGTTCCCCCACTTTAAGTTATTCTTTCTAATCTGTTCATTAACACATTGTTATATGAGGAATGGCTCGGTCTGACTGTACGAGGCTGCTCTTCTTTCCCACAGTATCTTTCAACTTTTAGATTTTCCAGAGATAGATTGCTTGCTAAGGATACATTGCCTAACAACCGCAGCCTTTAGGGTATGTTCACACGGCTTATTTTCAGGCGTAATTGCGGGTGTATTTCGCCACGTATTGCGCTTAATACGTGGCGAAATGCGAACCGCAATTACGGTAATCCATAGCTCTCACAGAGAACTATGGATTACGCCTCGACCCCCCGATAAGTGACAATTATTTGTGGCGCTTACGCTCCGCGACTAATGTATGTCTATGGGGCCGGCGGGATGCTGCCCCCCCCCCTCCCCCGTACGTGCTGTTCAGCACGACTCCCAAAACACCCGCCGTACAGTACAAGCTGCAATTACGCCGTGTGAACATACCCTTAAATGAGGTTGTCAGGCACCAAGTCCCTAGCATCCAATCTCTATTACACTATGCTGGTTTTCAACTTAAGGCTAAATTAGGACTGGGCAGAGGGCAATCATGGGGTGAGAAGACGTGGCATTGCTTACTTAAAGGGGTTATTTCTGAAAATTCATTTGGAATTAGAGCAGGGGGTTCATCTTTTAACAGTCCCCATCTCCTCACAAGAGTAGAGAGTGGGTACAAAAAGTCTCTCTCTCTTTCTCTCTATCTATTATATTATATATATATATATAATATATATATATATATATATAATATATATGATATATATTATATATATATATATATATATATATATTGAGCAGGGGTCTCAAACACAATGACCCGTAGGCTGTATATGACCCCTAAACTGTCATCTGCGGCCTGTGGGGCACCAGAGCTCCTGAGTCAGATCCTTCTCTTACAGCCAAGACTGGAATTTACACCAAGCCTGGACATTTTATTCTTTTGATGCTGGGGTCAACAACAACTTGGGCATGTGTTATGAATGGCAGGAATCCTCCTACCCTTTCACCTCCTGCTTATTAGCCCAGCAGGAGTTTCTGTGTTGTGTCTGTCTTGTTGTCTGTGTTAGTTTGGAGGGTTTGTGTGCCAATTCCTCAAGATCCTGGCTTGTCAGGTGACCTGGCTGTTTATCTGAGCTCATTAGGTCTCTAAACAGTTCACCTGAAAATGTCAGTCTGTGTAGAGTATAGAAGTTTGGATCTAGTCTAGTCCTGCTATGTTGGATTGCTCTGTTCTGTCTATTGTCAGGTTAGTTGTATCAGGCTGAAGTATAGATTTGGAATTTGTCTAGTTTCTTTTGGGTCCTGGGGACTTACTGGGTCTTAAAGCCACTTTCTACATGAGGGTCAGTTGTTAGCTTAAAGGGGTTGTATCATTACATGAAATGGTCTTCAGAATAAGGGGACAGTGAAAACTTTGCAATTGGATGTGATTTGTTTTCACTGTCTCTCTTATCTTTGTTTTGTGTAAACACTGTTCCCAAGTGCCGGACAGATTCCACCTCCTTTCATTTCATTGGCTGCCGGCTCTACTAATTTAAATTCTGTCCGGCCCCCGGTCGTATTCAAGGGAGCATGCATTCCTGCCTCTCTCACTCACAATAAGGGGCTGGCATCATTTCACTCTGCACAGCCAGCAGCTCCACAGTAACACTGCAGCTGCTTCTACAATCAGAAAACAGAAGAATTGTGCTCGGTGCCTAATGCTGCTGCGTGTAAACATAGAAAGGAGACAGATCTGTGCTGCTCTGGATGAGTTCATAGAAGACTGGATTCAACTGTAACAAACATCCAGCTGTGAGAGGAGAAGAGATCAGTGCTCTGAGGTCATAGAAGACTGTCTAGACTGAATGCAGGGCTTTTGTATGTAAACAAGAAGCTCTAACAAAATAAGACTGCATAGGGAGCGGAACGACACAGTGACATATGGACTCAGACAGAGGAGGGGGGGAGAAGGGATGTGCTATCCCCTCCCACTGATCTCAACCAAACACACTGACTCTGGAGCGAGCATGAACAGTGAAGGGGAGGATGATGTCATCCCCCTTCAGTTAAGAAACACCCAGCTGGGAGGGGAAGAAACGCCCCTGGATTTCAGGAACTGAGAAAATGAAAATACAAAGAAACAGACTGAATTCATGAAGTGATAAATCCCCTTTAAGGACATATTTAGTGGAAAAGCATAAGTGTTATGTCAGAGATAGATGTTCTGGTCTTAGGGGTAGTCAAAGGTTGAGCTTTTGAGGGATAGCACAAGGACAGTTAGCTAGGGACAGTTACCGCTATTACTCTTCCACTTTATTCCACATATTTGGAATGCATAAGGACATGGGCAATAATTTTGTATTGTATCGAATTTCTAAGGAATACAGCTCATCAACATGACATTTTTTTATACGTGCAGCCAATTTGCCTGGCCAAGCTTGAGACCCTTAATCTAGAGGACCTGCCAAATCCTGCATTACACACAAAAAACATTGATGTGACCCAACAAAGTGTAGTGCTTCATTTTCCCTGTAATGGCACTATAAGGAAATTTAACACTTAAAGGGGTTGTCTCACTGTGAGGATTGCTTTTCATGCTAAAGATCTTGCAAAAACAAGTCACTTTTCAATATGTGTCTATTAACAGTATCCTACTTATTCCTAGATATTTCCTCTTGTATGGGCTGCATAAGCTCAGGTCGCTATAGCTACAGACCTGTTCTATCTCTCCTGATAGGCTGCCAGCACTGGTTGCTATAGCTACAGACCTGTTTGATCTCTCCTGATAGGCTACCAGCACTGGTTGCTATAGCTACAGACCTGTTTAATCTCTCCTGGTAGGCTGCCAGAACTGGTTGCTATAGCTACAGACCTGGCTTCTACTGCAGCTTAGTGGAAGCCAGTAAACACGCCCCTGAATTCAAAATGAAACCAAGAAAACAGGACTGAGGTAAGAGAGGAATCAATGTAGTGAGACAACCCCTTTAATGATCATTTTCCCCACAGATTATTGTCAATCACTGGGGTCTCAAAAATAGGACAGTTTGTGATCAAGAAACCCCTCTAAAAAGGTTATGAGAAGCCAAATTATAAAAACTGTAGTTTCTAACCATGATTCTACTGTCAATCCAGATATTTTAACAATCACCATTAACAGTCTCTTGAAATAAGAACGGTGCCGTTATGTTTTCTTATTTCATTAACTAGCTCTAAACATGTAGGCAAAAGTAAATAAAAAATATTACCGAATACATTGCCATTCTGATTTTGCTTTCCTTCAGAGTTAGAGAAGTTCTCATTTCCTGCTTGTGTACACAAGCTTCCCTAGGTTACCGACCACCTCTATCTATTCTAGCTGTGGCCAGATGGGGACATCACTCCTTGCTGTGTCAGAACAGCAGCACAGGAGTGTGTTTATGTTCCTAACTGCCAAACTTTAACTGTTTAGAGCTCTGTAGCCTTATGTCCCGCTGTTTAGACCCTTCGATCACAAATATCACATTAAGAGTCTCAGCTAGAAATAACAGAGATAATATGCCTAAACAGGAAGTCAGAGCCTAAAACTGTAGAATCGCCCACAGCCTAAACAGGAAGTCAGAGCCTAAAATTGTAGAATCGCCCACAGCCTAAACAGGAAGTCAGAGCCTAAAACTGTAGAATCGCCCATAGCCTGAACAAGAAGTGGGAGCCTGAAGCTGTAGAATCACCCATAGCCTGAACAAGAAGTGGGAGCCTGAAGCTTTTGAACCGCCCACAGTCTGAACAGGAAGTGGGAACCTGAATCTGTAGAACCACCTACAGCCTGAACAGGAAGTGGAAGGCTGATACTGTTGAACCACCCACAGCTTGAACAGGAAGTTGGAGCCTAAAACTGTAGAACCCCCCACAGTCCGAGCAGGAAGTGGGAGCCTGAAGCTGTAGAACCACCTAAAGTCCGAACAGGAAGTGGGAGCCTGAAGCTGGCTGTGAAGAGCAGGCTCTGCATACTGGAGAGTGATGTCATCTTTGCCTAACCATAACATCATCTTGTCAAGGAGTCTGTTGAGATTCCAACATTTTACCCTGAGGTACAGAAGCTGCATGGTTGGTCTCTCATTACTGCATATACCCCTGACCCAATGTCTTCCTGGACCCCTGAAAGTCTCTGTTGTCACAACACAAGACCAGGGCATTCAGTGACAAAAAGCGGAAAAAGGATTTGCTTATTGCTTATATACATGTTTATATATAGAACATTGAACTAAGCAGTTCCATCATAATAGTCATAACTGGACTAAAATCAACCCAGTCTATTACATATACCACTTTCCAAACACTTTGGGCCTCATGTATGAAAACTGACTAGGTCTAAGACTTTGCCTGTTGCCCATAGCAACCAATCAGAGCTCATAGTAACCAATCAGAGCTCATAGTGATTGGTTGCTATGAGCTCTGAGTGGTTGCTATGGGCTCTCATTGGTTACTATGAGCTCTGATTGGTTGCTATGGGCTCTGATTGGTTACTATGAGCTCTGGTTGGTTACTAAGGGCTCTGATTGGTTACTATGGGTTGCTATGAGCTCTGATTGGTTGCTATGGGCTCTGATTGGTTGCTATGAGCTCTGAGTGGTTGCTATGAGCTCTTGTTGCTATGAGCTCTGATTGGTTACTATAGGCTCTGATTGGTTGCTATGAGCTCTGAGTGGTTGCTATGAGCTCTGGTTACTGTGAGCTCTGATTGGTTGCTATGAGCTCTGATTGGTTGCTATGAGCTCTGATTGGTTACTATGAGCTCTGATTGGTTGCTATGGGCTCTGATTGGTTACTATGAGCTCTGATTGGTTGCTATGGGCTCTGATTGGTTACTATGGGCTCTGGTTGGTTACTATGAGCTCTGATTGGTTACTATGGGCTCTAATTGGTTGCTATTGGCTCTCATTGGTTGCTATGAGCTCTGAGTGGTTGCTATGAGCTCTGGTTGCTATGAGCTCTGATTGGTTTCTATAGGCTCTGATTGGTTGCTATGAGCTCTGATTGGTTGGTATGAGCTCTGGTTGCTATGAGCTCTGATTGGTTGGTATGGGCTCTGATTGGTTGCTATGAGCCTGATTAACTGCTATGAGTTCTGGTTGGTATGAGCTCTGGTTGGTTGGTATGAGCTCTTATTGTTTGCTATGAGCAACATAGAACGTCTTAGACCTAGACAGTTTTCACACATATCCCCCTTTGCATATAGAAGTGCATTCACCGCATGCACCTTATATATTATTCTTCTCAAAGGAACACTTTGGGCGACATCTCCCAACACGCCAACGTCAGTTTTTTGGTCTATTTTGAGATAAAAAAAAACACTTTTGACACCTTATTCTTGATTTAATGAATTGTCGTACACCAAAACTAGGCGCATTATACGCCGGGCAAGACACATTGTAATGCGCCTAAATATGGTGTGCTGTGCGCCTCCGTCGCGCAGTGCGCCTATTGAGGCGCATTTATGATATGTAATGCGCCTCCGTCGCGCAGTGCGCCTATTGAGGCGCATTTATGATATGTAATGCGCCTCCGTCGCATAATGCGCCTCGATAGGCGCATTACATACACTACCAATGATATGCTATGTGCCACGATTTGCGCGACACGCCTTTTTAGGTGCATTAAGTTTTCTATGCAAAGTATACCTGACACCAGTTTTTAAAAAGGATCGGACTTTCAGGCGCACTTTACACTGATTTAATGCACCTAAAACTGGCGTGGAAGCGCCACTTTTCTGACATGTTGCCCTTTGTTTTTTAAGTCAAGGAAGCTCTGCACCTGACATTGTCCTAAATAATTCTGCATTTGGAAAGTGTTTTTTTTTTTTTTTTTTTTTGGGGGGGGGGAGGAATTTGATTCTCTGTTTCCTTATTTCTATGTGCAAAATTAAAACTGAATATCTATGATCAAGAAAAAATTGTACAGCAAATAAAAACTGCAAATGTTTTGTAAAAAAAAATAATTGTATTAGTATTAGTTTTAGTATTAGTATATTTTGTGTATAATTATGATAACAATATTTATCAATGATATTTTATAATGTATTTATTATAATTATTATTAGAAGTTGTTTTTTTGTATTATTACTGTTATTATTATATTTGTCTACCATAAAAATATGATACATTTTTTACAGTATAAGTAACCTTTTTCAAAGATTTTTTGTATAATTATTCTAGTTATTGCATCTGAACTTAATACTATACGATATATATAAATGTTCCTGGTGTCATTTGAATTATTCTATACAATATATTTTATTGATATGATTTTATTTTTTTTATTTGAAATATATATTTATAGTTGGTGTTTATGACTTAGTACTTTTATCATTTTACATAATATCTTTAAATATATTTATCAATAATAAATTAATGATCAACTGATTTATTAGTCATATTTCCTGATTTTTTAGTAAATACTATATTTGTTACTAATGTTTTATTTATAATTTATTTTATTTCACATATATTTTAGGCTTTTTTTTTTTTATTTTCTAATGTTTTTATTTCCTAGCAGTCTTAATGGCTATTCGTGATTTACAAAATGCTGCATGCAAAGCCAATGACTGACATTTCACAATGGCTTTACCGCAGTTTTGCTGATAAAAAGATCATTAGCAAGCCTGGCTTATTTAAATGAGAACTAATGTCTGTATCATCATATGTTATGGCTGAACACCTATAATACAGCTTAAGAGATTTTAATGTCTGATATTTTCCTAATGGGATTATTAGACAGACAGGGAGTTTAAGGCGTTGGGATGTTTGTAATTCCAGCACCTGAGGCGCAGCGCTGGAACTCAGGAAGGACTGCTTAATGCTTCATTAATATCTCTAATCAGTCAAAATGATAATCTTTCTCATTTTGCTGACATATATGAATGGGTGAAGGGGTCATGACCTTAGTAGTCAAATATACTGTAACTGGCCTAGCAGACATTTTCTTCATTGGTGGTCATTCCTGGCACATGTATAGACACAGACACAAGGGCGTACCACAGAAGCAGACCATCCAGCTGCTATGTGGCCCCTGGAGCGAGGGGGGCCCAGCCATGCTTGGTCCCAGCTCTATTTATAGGGTGTTGACAACCTCTGTAGAGCTGAGCTTTCCAAGGAAATGCATTGCTAGGAAACAGGGGGGAAAAGACATCCAGGTCCCGGTATCATAATAGGGACACGGTTTGATCTTTTGTAATAAGGGCCCCATTATGCCTTTGCACAGATATACGCATATGTATGTCTGTGTATATGTATCTATATACTAGTGCAACTCAAACAATTAGAATATAGCTGAAAACATAATTGATATCAATAATTTAAGTCAAATAGAGAAACCCATATATTGTATAGACTTATTACAGTATAAATGACAAGGTTTAATATAATACATTTGTAAGCCCTATAACAAATAAAAAGATAGTCCTAGAGAACCCCTTTAATTTTCAAGGATACTCAAATTTTCTGAGATGCACTAGTACTACATCATGCCAGTTAAATAGGAGATTTCTGACAGAGCACTTTTTTTCTCTAAATTAATTTCATTGGATTTAATATAATGATAATATTGCACTATAGTATGTAAAGGTTCAAAGGAGCTGTCAATGTAGATAACCTCACATCATATATCAACAGCATAAACAGGGTCCAAGACCTCCCTCTACTAAATAGAGTGGCGAGCTAATAAAATGAGCAAGTCTCACTGTACTAGACCCAGCCCTTCAGTGTGTGTGACCATGGGCCATTTATTGTAAGACCTGCATGTAATAGCACATTTTGGCAGCAGTGGCCGCTGCAGGGGGAGTGCGAGAACAGCTGAAGATTCCTGAAGCCAGATTGCACTGATCAGCTGATCATTGTCGTGATGAGATAGAGGGGTTTTTTTATGCTTTTTTTGTGAAGAAATGTACAGCATCAATTGCTGAGCTTTTCTGCACAAAAAAAGCGTCAAAAAAGGCTCCGTGTGAAAGCACCCTAAATTATCTTCAAACCAGTCCTTCACCTGCACATGGATAAAATTTCCACAAAATGAAATTATTTCTAGACAGAGAAATACATAGATAGATAGATAGATAGATAGATAGATAGATAGATAGATATGAGATAGATAGATAGATAGATAGATATGAGATAGATAGATATTAGATAGATAGATAGATAGATAGATAGATAGATAGATAGATAGATAGATAGATAGATAGATAGATAGATGATAAATAGATAGATAGATGATAGATAGATTTTATATAGATAGATAGATGATAAATAGATAGATAGATAGATAGATAGATAGATAGATAGACAGACAGATAATTGTGTGATGTATAGGAATATATAATGAACACAATAGGCCACATGTTTGAAAACTGTTTAGGTCTAAAACTCCCTTTTTTGCCCATAGTAACCTATGTGTAGTAAGGCTCAATATGGATGTGATACAGCACAAAACACTGGGGGCCAACACTACATTTCTTATCAAGTTAACTTTATAAATGTATATGTAGGGTAAAAAGATAGATAGATAGATAGATAGATAAATAGATATGAGATAGATAGATAGGAGATAGATAGATAGATATGAGATAGATAGATAGATAGATAGATAGATATGAGATAGATAGATAGATAGATAGATAGATAGATATGAGATAGATAGATAGATAGATAGATAGATAGATAGCTATGAGAGATACTTGATATGCATCTGAATTTGCATAAAAAATATTCTGCATAAACAAGGTCCTAAATAGATGGATTTTAGATAGATAGATAAATAAACATACAGAAAGAGAGAAATACATTAGATGGATGGATAGATAGATAGAGAAATGTGGGTATAATAGATATATAGATAGAACAGCAATATAATAACATGTCAAAGAGAAATATAGCCCAGGAAGGAAATGGACTCATGTCTCGTGTCTCAGATCATTAGTAACAAGAATAATATGTTAAATGCTTTGTTTGCTTCCATTTTCTTCCTTACTGGCAGAATAAAGTAAATAAAGAAATAGTGTCAGTAATTTTCCAATAGTTACAAGAAATAGAATGAATAGAAATAGAATTTTATTAGATAACTGCATACCACACCATATTCATTGTAACATTTTTATAATATTTAGTTTGCATAGAATCAAAAGCAACATAAAACATGGTTGGAGATCAGCCTGAGAGATGGTGCCAGGTCTATAAATATGAACTGAACCCTTGTCCAGATAGATAGATAGATAGATAGATAGATAGATAGATAGATAGATAGATAGATAGATAGATAGATAGAGAGACAGATAGACAGAGAGGTAGATAGAGAGATAGATAGATAGATAGATAGATAGATAGATAGATAGATAGATAGATAGATAGATAGATAGATAGATAGATAGATAGATAGATAGATAGATAGATAGATAGACAGCAATACAGTGTAACATCTGCTAAGACCCTCTTCCATCCAGCCCTGTAGTGCAATGGTAATCACTTTGCAGCAGTAAAGTACAGCATTACTTAAAAGTTTTATTTTAGAGTTTGGTTTCCATGGATTTTTTACTGGGATCAGTGCAGAGAACATGTGAGGGGTTTATACTTCCACAGGAATTGTGTTCTTTGCAATAACATCACAGCTTAGTTATGATAACACCTCTAGAGCTGAGCCACCCACAGCTCTTCCTCTGAGATATCTATGTGTTGTGGAACATTTATAAGCTCTGTACAAGTCAATCACACAGAATCATGGTAGTGTAGTATCTGAGACGTCGCTTTCTCTATTTACCCCTTGCACTGACCACCAAGCGAAAAATTATCGTTTAACAAAAAAAAAACAATAATTCTTACACCTGATCTTCAATTATCTTCATATCACAAGGCATTATGGGAAAGGAGCTGGATGCTTAGTAGTGGGCTAAAAGGCAATCAAAACACTACACACCTTAACTGGTGCTCTCCATAAGGAGAGATGTTCCCTTTCTCTCAGCCACTCATTGCCTCCCACCAGTCAAGCCAATATCGCTCTACTCTACACTGATGAGGGGCAAAACCCCGAAATGGCATATGTAGATGAGCGATATTTAATGCGCCAAAAATCTGTCGTATTCTACACTCTTCTATATCTATTTAGAACTGTGGTGTCGGCGCCAAGTAAAAAAAAAAAATACACATTCGAATTCATACATGTCGCCCTTGGTTTCATTTAGAAGAGCAATAAGCTGGATTGACACCGCAGCACTGAAGGATTGTGTCAGAGACTTTCTGGTGCAGTGTGCACCGAAATACTGACGTAAATACTTTCCACTACATTTTTTATGTGTCTGATCTACCTCAACAGGCAAAAGGGTGTGTCATCTTTAAATGGGCGTGGCTTACCAGAAAGGGGCGTGAGTTAGCATGCAACACTGTGCACCAAAAAAATGCATCAAAATTATGCCACAATCAGTGGCATAAAGTAAACCAAGGTGTAAACTAAGAATGGACGAAACATGAGCCAGATTTATCCACACTGTGATAGATGTGGAGCATTGTAAGACTGTCTAGTCTAAGTTTCCACTGTCTCAGTATTAGGCAGTATTATCCAATCTGCCCCATTGAGTTTCAGAACAGAAAAAATGTGACAGCGACCAGAAAGGTATAGAAAAGTCTTCAAAACTGTGTTGCAACGTTTCTACCCACACAGCCCTCTTCGAGGATTGCTTGATGGCTATAGTCTGAGACATGTAAGTATTATCAGCAGCACCTGATAAATATGAAGAAACCCCCTCCCCAGTGCAGTGAAAGATTTCCCTATTAATCTAGTCTAACCTTATTTATCCCTGCCGAGAGAAAAACAGAGCAATCATTATGTCATTACCTACTATTTGCAACTAGATTATTTAGAGTTAAGCAGCAGATGAAGTAAAGTGAGATAAATCTGCCCTGCCATTCAGAAGTTCTACCTCACAGCTGAAGAAGGACATGTAATTACACGTTACATGTAATTTTTAATTGCATGGGACTGCCAAAATAGAAAAAAAAAAGTTGCTAACAATTCTAAAAAAAAAAAAAAAAAAACAGGAATTAAAACCAGGAATTGGTTTTAACAATAATACTCCTTTTTGATGGAAATGTTCGTGGTCTCCAGAGCAGCGTGGACTTTGTTCCAAATGTGGAGATTCCAGCTCAGGCGTCCTTTGATGGCATCTTCGTGCATGTTTTTATGCCATGTTAGATAATTTAGGTGGAATAAGCTTATGTTGATCACAAATGCAGCAAAAAATAATTTACCCTGAAAGACTCAAGCACTGATGTATAAAACAAGTTGGAAGATGAGCAGACAAACAATAACTTCAGAGATAAATGCATAACTAAAAAAAGACCTTAACTATCTTACAACTCATACAAAGGGTTAAATTGCCCTGTATGCAAGAGCTTACAATCTATGAGGCAATCTATGCCAACTTTTCTTAAAATAGAACGGTACACAAAATGGTGAATGATCCAGTCACTAGGTAGATCTACATTGACAAGCAAAAGAGTAACAATGGTTTGAACGACCTGCTCTTGATCTGGGGGGGGGGGGTGGGGGTGACTCTGCTCTTGTCCCTCAGTTTGTACAGTATATTAATCAGAACACCTGTAATTTACAGTTCACCTTTTCTCATAGTGCAATGGACATTAGTTTCTGGATGTTACTTTACAGGGCTGCAGGGGAGAACATGTACAGGTCTCTCCATACAGGAAAGCCCTAGCAGGCAAAACCACGCTACTAGCTAATTCCTGCCATCCAAGCCATGTGTCCAGAAACATTCCTTACGGAGAGTTTATTAGACTTTGCAGGAATTGTACAGACGATGAGCAGTTTAAATCACATTTAGCAGAAGCTAGTACTTGACTACAAGAAAGAGGTTATAGTAATCTAGATCTTGAAACAGCCCGTAAAAGAATCTTGTCTAGAGACAGAACCAGCTTATTCAGAAATAGACAACACGATAAACAGATTAATCATATCAGCAACACTGTAGCTTTTAGTACTACCTATAGCACTCAATTTAAGCAAATTGTATCTATTGTGAAAAGGCACCTGTCAGTATTGCGAGTTCCAGAAGAATTGCAACGTATGTTAGATATAAACATTAGATTTGTCTCGAGAAGAGCCCCGACACTAGGGTCCTTGCTTTCTCCGAGTCTGTTTGTTTCCACCCCGATCCCCCAGTGTTCTTGGTTGAACAATGTAGGTTTTTTTAAATGTGGCCACAGCAGATGTACTGCGTGTCGTTTTTGTCGCAATTCAGACCAGTTCACTTCCTATTCAACAGGTACAATGTATCGCATAAACAAATTCATAAATTGCAATAGCAAATTTGTAATTTATTTAGTCAGTTGTACCCAATGTAAAGTACAGTATGTAGGGTGCACTTCTTGTCCACTCAAGGTCCGCATTAGGCGACACCTTTCAGATTCCCACAAGGAGAACAATATCAACAGCATTTCCATGGTCTCCAAACATTTTTTGGAGACTCATGGAGGGGATGTCAGTTGTTTTTCTTTTTTAGGTATTGAGAAGGTGACACACTCCCCAAGAGGCGGAGACTTACTCTGCAAACTCCTCAGTCGGGAATCCCGCTGGATATTTGATTTAGATACCAGACTCCCTAAAGCAGTGGTTCTCAACCTTTCTAATGCCGTGACCCCGCAATATAGTTCCTCATGTTGCGGTGACCCCAAACCAAAAAATTATTTTGATGGCTACTTCAATACTGTAATTTTGCTACATGAGGGGGTACATATATGTGACGCCTCTGAGCGGTATCTCTACAGGTCACATACATATAAAGGTACCACGCAGAGCTGTTACATAGATGTAACCTTATACAGGGGGGCCTGTGAGTGGTACATGGGGGGTTACATCTATGTGACGCCTCTGAGCGGTACCTCTACATGTCACATACATATAAAGGTACCACTCAGAGCCGTTACATGGATGTAACCTTATACAGGGGACTGTGAGTGGTACATGGGGGGTTACATATATGTGACGCCTCTGAGCGTTACCTCTACATGTCACATACACATAAAGGTACCACGCAGAGCCGTTACATAGATGTAACCTTTTCCGGGGGGAGGCTGTGATTGGCACATGAGGGGTTACATGTATGACCCCTCATGTGCCACTCACAGCCCCCCCTATAAGGGGGGGGGGGTAAATGTAATGTGTATATCATGTAATGTCTGTGTGTGGTACAAGTAACAGGTTAATAACCTATTACTTGTACCACATACAGACATTACATGATGCAATGGATGTGTGTGTGTGTTTAACACTAAATTACCTTGCAGCCAGGAACAGCCCTGCCGTACAGTGTCAGCGTTCTCTCTGCACTGAGCACGGCAGGGCTGTTCCTGATGCTTGGTACATATTGTGGGCGCGTGATGCAGCACGCTTTCAGCGTCCTGCACGCACCGCCCACAAGAACCGGCGGGACGTAAGTCCGTCCTCGCCGCAGCGCCGCTCACAGGAGCGTCTCACTGAGCCACCAATGCGGAGAGTAACGGCGCCCACTGCTCCCCATAGTAATTGAAACGCTGTGGGCGCCGCACTATGCAAGCAGCTGCAGGGAGGGGCGCAGCGGCGGCCACAGCGCTCCTCCCTGCAGCTATTAAGCCAGTGCAGCGCCCCTCTCAGCTCTCCGGCCGGCCGCCCTGCCCGGGCTAAGGGCGACCCCTGTGTTTTGGTCGTTCGACCCCCCGCCGGAGTCGCGACCCACAGGTTGAGAACCGCTGCCCTAAAGGGTTAAATATCAGACAAGACATTAGGTATTATTATTAGTTTCTTTTCCACTATGTTTAGATGTATTGCAGTGTGTTTTTTGTACTGTTTTATTCCATTTATATCTGTTGTGGTTTCTATTGGTGGACCCGCAGCATGTGATTTAATTAGTTTTGTATTTAAATGAACATACGTCATCAGTTACGTTAGCTACGACTAAGAAGCCTCGGCTTCGAAACGCGTCAGTCTCCTACAACGCATGTTTAATTTTCTGCTCTTCCATGCTTGGGTGTTCTACGTACTTTTTGTATGTTTTTAATTTTTTTTCTGCATTCAATAAAAATATTTAAGTTTTAACATTATCGGATGGTGGATATCGTAGCGGCACCTGGACTTTCTTGCATCTATTTTTGGACCACGAGGCGGTGGCGGTGCCTGGCTCTATCCCTACCAGGAGCATTATCGTGCAGGTGAGCATACCCTATACCTTGTTTGCACAATGGTTTGAACTTGTGACTTTCAGGCTCCATATCTCTCCATCCACTACAGCTTTGTACATAAATGTGACTTGCAAGTATTTAGCATCTGCTTAGTTCTGCAGATTCTTGTCATGTAAATGCATTGTTACTCTTTTGCTCCTAAAAATCTACATTTTAATTTTTATTATTTTATTAGTATTTTGTAAATCTACTTTTGACTTTCAGCACTCCCGGAATCCTTCTGGGCTCTGGATCAGATTCAAGCATGTTTCAACCAAAATCTGATCCCCGGTCTCTACTACGTCTTCCCAACGTGAGTGCACATTGGTCGACTCACTACAAATACAGCTTTTTCTTCAATTCTAACCACACATGTTGGATTGTCAAGCACCTTAGTGTGTGTGGTTAAAGGGGTTGTCTCACTATATTGATTCATCTTACCTCAGTCCTGTTTTTTTGGTTTCACTTTGAATTCAGGTGCGTTTTTACTGGCTTCCACTAGGCTGCAGTAGAAGCCAGGTCTGTAGCTATAGCAACCAGTGCTAGCAGCCTATCAGGAGAGAGTAAATAGGTCTGTAGCTATAGTGACCTGAGGAGCTGATGCAGCCCATACAAGCGGTGATATCTAGGAATAGGTCGGATGCTGTTAATGGACACATATTGCAAAGTGACTTGTTTTTGCAAGATCTTTAACATAAAAAGCAGCAATCCTTGTAGTGAGACAACCCCTTTAAAAGAAGAGATAAAGTTCTGAGAAATAAATTAGAAGAGGGGAGTAAAAGAAAAGAAGCCAGATTATTTAATTTAGTAGAACTGACTATAAATTTGTGTTTTCAGGTCACTCATAACTGTGGTTTTTGGGAATTAATTTGACTGTATAATACACCAAAGCAGTAAACTGGTGCAGCATGAGAAAAGTTTTGAAGACAGCAGCGTGGGGTTAAAATTATGGAGGAAGTTAGTTTTAGATCCTTGACAGAACATGGAGCATGGGTAAGGTTTGATATGAGGGAGGTGATGCAGTGAGGTACAGCACTATAGAAGGCTTTATAAATGAGGAATAAGTTTAAACTGTATTCTAAAGTTCTTGGGCAGTCAATGCGGTAAATAGTTCAGGGTAGAAGCATCAGTGTAGCAGCTGGACAGAAAGATGAGGCTGGCTACTGTATTACAGACAGATTTGAGCGATGGGGAAGTTAAGTGGGAGGGAAGACCAATTAGATGTCATCTAGACGGGCACAAAAGCTTACTGCACACTGTCTCATTGAGTGCAATGTATAACAAAATGCATTTAACACATAAGCTCCCTTTAAGAGTGGCTGTAGGTAGCCAGCAAATTGTCATTTAAATATCTCTATGTCAAGGATTTAGAGCTAAATATCAAAAAATTGTGCTGAATTCAGAGTAAATTCAGATTAAGGCCCGGCCTACACATAAAGTGCACTGTTACAGCAACACATTGAACCCAATCAGGCTTGGACTGGCTTAAATGGTAGCAGAGGAAACCTCCAGCGGGCCCTTGGGTGGGGCAGGCTTGGAGCTGCTTTTCATGGAGAAAGTCAAAGAAAGAGAGGCAAAGTGCAAGAGTCATGTGCACTATGGGCAACATGTATGACTTTTGGCATCCAGGCGCCATTTTTTTTTGTGTGCATTTGTAGCGTAGAATGTGCCTAGAACTATGAACCTGTTCTACTGCGGGTCATAGATTTAGCGCTTTCTATAAAGCGACACTTCTGGCTCAGGTAAACCACTTTTAAAGTGCTCTACCTGTTCCAGCAGTAATGCGCCTGGATTTGCCAATAAAAAGTCACTCATGTGGAATTTCGTACGGCTGTAGTACGACACGCCTCCCGCACGCCCCCGATCTCAGGCGCATTACAAAGTGCCACGGGCGCTTTATAATGTGCCTAATATTAGGGTGCAAACGGTTACAAATATAGCAAACAGAAGTCTGGAGTCTTTTCAGCCCGAAAACTGGTGCAGCCCCGTACATACATGTTCCCAGGGCCATCTTTTCCATTGGGCACACTAGGCAGTTTCCTGGAGGCCCCACAAGGATAGGGGCCCCAAGCGGTGTATGTGTGTCCCAGGAATACAAAAAAACATACACTGGATCCCTTGATTGGCTTTGCTTATTTAACTGTTTGAGTGTTTTTGGGTGTGCAAACAGTTAGGCTATGTTCACATGGTGTAATTGTGGCGACCTATTTCGCCCGCAATTACAGCGTGTGCTCAGGAGCGGGGCAGCCCCATAGACATTCATTGTTCTCGGTGTGTATACACCGTGAATAATTGACATGTCACTTCTCTCCCCGCTCGCCATATTGTCCGAGCAGGGAAAGGAGACGTAATCCATAGTTCTCTATGAGAAACGTGGATTACCGTAATTATTGGGACATATCTCGCCCCGTATTTAGTGCAGTACGCCGCGAATTACGGGGCTAGATACCTCCCAATAATTGTCGAGTAAACATAGCCTTAAAAACCACGGTGAAGAAGGGAGCCAAAGGCTCCCTGCTCTTCCAATCAGTCTTGTAGGCTGCCAGTGTCCAGACATACTGTAAGTGGCGTGATAATATGACTGTGCTTGGGGGTGGCAAGAGGCATGGCCAAGAGTGATGTCATGTATTTGGGTAGGTCCCACCGCAGTGTTATGCCCGGGGGCCCATAATGCTTTCAAGACAGCTCTGCATGTCCCCCCAGGTGCAGTCATGTACAATTGCTATAGGTCGGACGCCAAGAATCAATTCCACTGGTGGGCCCCAAGAGTCAATTCTACTGGTAGGCCTCAAGAGTCAGTTCTACTGGTGGGCCCCAAGAGTCAGTTCTACTGGTGGGCCCTATGAGTTAGTTCTACTGGTGAGTCCCAAGAGTCAATTCTGCTGGTGGGCCCAAGAGTCAATTCTGCTGGTGGGCCCCAAGAGTCAATTCTGCTGGTGGGCCCCAAGAGTCAATTCTGCTGGTGGGCTCCAGGTACCCCAGTTTGACACTGAACGCATTTACAGGCTATGTGCAATCCATTGCATTAAGACTTTTAGTTTAAGGTTTAACTCCAGGCAGACTTCCAATTGGAAAACGTCAGCTAAACCTGGTTTGCTAATTATTGAATGTGTATGAGGAAAGCTTGATAGTTCTTTGATATCTACCATAAAAGGAAAGAAGAGTGTCATGAATGTATATGGTGTAGTAGAGATCGATAGTTGTAGCTCTTTGACAAATGAATAAAAGTGACATTTTGATATATGGCGGTATAGTACTTGGCCTGCAGGCAGCATAGGCTTTCCAGCATTGCTACAAGGACTTTCAGTTCCGTCCCTGCTTCCACTGTCATAGGCAGCCATCAGGACCTGCAATCTATGCAATCATCCATTAATCAAGTATAGGTACATGAGGTCACACCAGCTTGTGCAATGCACTTTTGCACTCAAACAAGCCTTAGCGTCTGAGCCCTTAAGTGTTCTTTAATTGACAAATTCACAATATACCGTGTGCTGTAAGTTTAAAGAAAGCAGAATGAAGATCCCTTAATCTAAGCGTGCTGTAACCTGATTTTATCACCACGTGTAAGTTCAACACAGCTTTAGGCTGCGAAAACTTGGTTGTGTTCCCAGAATTAATAAAATATAACCTACAATGAATAGATCATCAGATTGTTACTGTATGAATATTTGTGGCAAATAGAGCTTGAAGTGCAGCAAACAGGTCCGGGAAGAGACGCCTGCCCTCTATCCCTGGAAGGAGATGTTCAACTGTTATATCTTACGTGTGAAGGCCTTTGATACTCCATGTAGCTGATTCTGTCTTTGTATAAAAGAAAAAGGAATTTAAAGTGGTTTTGCCACTAATGTTTACGTGGGATCCTCCAAACTGGGTATTTAATCTCTTTTCTAAATATATGTCATTAAAAAAAGTGAAGGCTCTGAGAGCTACAGCCTGACTTACATGCCCTTAGTTTCCTGACAGTTTACATTAGACACAATCAGGGCACTGACTGGAGGTGATCTGGCTGCGCTTGCGTTGTGTGCACTTCTTATCTGATGGCAGGGAACATGAACGAGCTTTGAAGGGACTGGGGAGAAAAGATCCTGTGTCTTTTGTATAGAGAATCCACTGGTTGTAATGTAATTATCTGAGTAAACATGCAGACGCTCCCTGCTCAGCCCTCCTCTCCACCCCCCCCCCTGCAGCAGTTCATGAACAAATGAAAGAACCCTGCCTGCTCGGAGATTATCTTCTCTCCTGAGCAGATAAGAGGGAGAAACTTGTGCACAATACAGTTATCCCCTGTGGATTAGCCAAATAACATGTTTGCTCAAGTACAGAGACTGAGTATCAGGAACGTGCATGGGAGGTGGAGTGATTACATCAGAGGAGGTACTTGTTTTTTTAAGCACAGAAACACAACGCCTCTTTTTCAGGCCTCAAAAGGGGAGTATCAGCCTGTTAGGTGAGAAACTCACTTCTTGGCAAAACCCCTTTAAGGGCTTGTCCCCACGGCAAGGGTTACTGGTTGGTTTTTCAGACAGTTTGCGGTTTTACAAACCGTCTGAAAACCGACAAGCAACACTCCCCCATAGACTTCAATGGAAAATCCGTACAGCAGTCCCCACTGCACGGATTTTCCGCCAGACAGTTTTTTACACCCCCATCAGTCCGAAAAACTTAAAACATGTTCATTCTTACGCCCAGTTTTCGGGCGGAACGTGAACATGTGGGTGTGAAGGGGGAGGACTTGAATGCGCAAACCGAGGAGAAAAGCCGTCTCCCTGTGTGCCAAAAAAGACCAAATACTGGTCTGCATTTCCGGTATTTGGTCTTAACCGTGTAAACGCACCCTAATCTGACACCTACCAAGGAAAGGGCTACATGGTAACTTTTGTTTATCTGGAAAACACAGTAAGGGTCTGTCCAATCTGACAAAACACCGGTCAGATTATCCGTATTGTCATTTTTTGAACACATAGGGGAGTGGTTTTCTGGCCGTGGTTTGCATATTCAGCCATCCCCCTTTGCATTGAACAGTTCATGATCTGCCCAAAAACCAGGCAGAAGAATGAACATGTTCTAAGAATTTTAGATGGTCGGATTTGCCATCAGTAGACTACAGCTCCGATTTTCTATTAAAGTCTATGAGGAAGGTTGACAGTCAGATTACAGATGGTTTTCAAATCCGAATACTGTCTGAAAATCTGACTGAAAACTGGTGCCATGTGGACGGACAATAAAAAATGTCATTGCCTCAACATGACAGGTGCACAAGAAATGAGGTGCACAATATACATTATACTCAATAGGCAATGTAAGTGATTACAGTACACTTACATTCAGTGACTCACAGGTGACATCTTCTCTGATTGCAGTCATTCCCTTTTCCTGTCTCTTCCATCTGGTCCAGACCAACATGAAGACTTCTCCGAGCAATGGCTTGTGTCTGCAATAGTGAGAAAAGCTTTTTATATAGCGGATGGAAACTTCTGGTTTCAACTGTAGGTATTTTGGTAATATCAAAGTATCCCCTGGATAGTTAATAACTGTCAGAGCATTAGGAGTCCAACCATTGGCACTCCCCACTGATTGCTAGAACGGGTCAAAGTCAAATTCAACCCAAATCCAAGCACTTCGAATTGGGCTGGCTTGAATGTTTTCATAAATTGACAACGAATGTTCTCTAACCATAACTGTAACTCTAACCCTAAATTGAGGTTAGGATTTTTAGGCTTAGCTTAATCCTAGGTCTAACAAAGATGTCACTCCAATGTCACTTCTGATCCGATGGCACATTAGGTCGGAAGTAATGTCAGAGCAGAACTGATGTCAGAGCAATTGCTCTTGTGAAGCCAGAAGCGCCACAGAAAGATGCATTAACCCTAAAAAGACCCAAAAACCCTAACCCTTACTCAGACATAGGGTTAAAGAGGTGTTGTCACAATGCTGTTTCACAGAGCTTGCTCTTGACAGCCAGCTTCAGACTCCCACTTCCTCTTCAGGCTGTGGGCGGTTCTTCAGCAGTGACTGACATTTCAGCTCTGCTATATGTAACTGAGCCTGTTAGAGGGACATTGGTGATGGAGAAGTTTTAACAGCAGAGCAAAAGACTACAGAGTTCTAAAGGGTTAAATTTTGTGAATAAGAGACATAAACAAGCTCCTGTGCTGCTGATAATATCCTGCAAGGGTTGTACGGCAGAGAGAGGTTGTCAGCAGCCTTGAAAATGTCAGCAGTGACTGACATTTTAGCTCTGATATTCCTAGATGAGCCTGCTAGAGGGACATTGATGATGGAGGGGTTTTAACAGCAGGGGTCAGGGTAATAGAGCTCTAAAGGTTAAACCTCTTTAATAGAAAAACAAGCTCATGTGCTGCTGGTAAGACACAGCAGAGAGTGATCTCTCCATCAGGGCTGGAGCAGAGAGACGCAGTCGGTAACTGAGGTAACCATCTATAAACAAGCAGGAGATAAGAACTGCTCTAGCTATTAAAGGAAGCAAAATTAGAACAGGAATGTATTTGATAATAGTCTTCATTTACCTTTATTTGTTAACAAGACTTTCAACAGTAGAGCAGAAGCTACAGAGCTCTAAGGTCAACACAGTAATGTAAAAAAAGTCAGAAATCTGACAGCATTCTAACATTGCTGGACCGCGGTTTTTGATGCAGATTTGTGCTAAAAACCACGGCCAGTTTTTAAATTTGCCATCAGCCCCATACATTTAATGTACAGGAATCCAACGGCAATCCGGAGGAATATGCATCAAATCCACCAGTATCCAGAGGATTTTAAAACCGACTGGAAAAAAATCCAAGCTGTGTAGACTATAGCACGGATTTTTCATTGCAGTCTACACAGCACTCTGTACCGTCGGATTTTAGGTGAATTCAGTATTTTAGAATCCAACAAGAATACTATGTAAAGTTTGTCAGTAAGAGAGATAAACAAGCTTCTGTGCTGCTGAAAAGGCACAGCAGGGGGTGACACCACCATTCCAGCCAGAGCTGCTAGAGCAGAGAGAGGTGGTTGGTAACCTAGGGAAGCTTGAATACACAAAGAGGAGATAAGAACTGCTCTAACTCTTAAAGGAAGCAAAATCAAAACAGCAATGTTTTTGGTAATACAGGCAGTCCCTGGGTTACAAACGGGATAGGGACTGTAGGTTTGTTGTATATAAGTTGGAACAGATATATTTATTAAATGTAACTCCAGCACAAAAGGTTTTGGATAGTGCAGGAAAGGGTTTTTACATTTGTTTTGCTGTCTGTTTAAAAGATTTCACTTCATGTGCTGCTTTGGCATGCTGGAAATTGTCGTTCCACAGCTACTATCTGCTGTGGAACATGGAACTACAAGCGCCAGCATGCCCCATAAGCCTACGTTTGTAACTAGGGGACAGATGTAAGTCGGAAAGTTGTAAATCGGGGACTGTCTGTACTCTTTATTTACCTTTGCCTACAAGTTTAAAGCTAATTATTGTGGTGAGAAAACCCCTTTAAGGTTATGGTTACTGTTACGATTAGAGTTAGGGACGGGGTAAAAAAAAGTTTGGGGTTGAGGCGTCCCAAGCCTGAATCTTTTCCCAAGTTCAGTTGAACTGGTGAGGTGACGAACCGAACAGGGACAGGTTTGAGCAACACTAGTTATCACCTATTTATTGCATACAGTAGGTAATAACTTGTTATTGCCTAAATATCCCTATAAACTATTTCTTACCATATGTCTGATTTTACTAAGCAATGCCACATTAAATATCTGTTGTAGCCCCCCCTTTCCTAAAAAAAATTTTCCCGGGGGAACCCTGCCTCCCCCTTTCCCTTTTCCTCCCCAAATTTACCCCCTTTTTCCCAAGATAGAAGGGGCCCCTGCCCCAAAAAAGTTTTGGAAATTTAAGGGGGAAAGGGTTTTTTCCCTTTTTTTGCTTTCGGGTTTTAAAAAATTTCACTTCATGGGTGCTGCTGGGGGCATGCTGGAACTTTTTTGCCCCACACTGCAATCTGCTGTGGAACAGGGAAACAAACAAGTGCCCCTCCCCCTTTATCTCCTTTTGTAACTAGGGGACAGATGTAAGTCGGGGACTGTCTGTACTGATTATTTACCTTTGCCTACAGCTTTAAAGCTCATTGTTGTGGTGAGAAAACCCCTTAATGTTATGGTTACTGTTACGGTTAGAGCAGGCATCCGCAAACTGCGGCCGTCCAGCTATTGGGAAACTACGACTCACATCATGCTTTTATATAATCTATAACAGTGGGAATGATGGGAGTTGCAGTTTTCCAACAGCTGGAGGGCCGCAGTTTGAGGATGCCTGGGTTAGAGTTAGGGAGAGGGTAAAAAAGTTTGCGTTTGAGGCGTCCCAAACCAGAATCTTTTTCCAAGTTCAGTTGAACCGGTGACGAAAAAAAACAGGGACCCGGGTTTTTGCACACTAATTTTTCACCTATCCCGTGCATACGGGAGGTAATGACTTGTTAATTTCCCCAATATGGGGCCCAAGGGAAATATTCCTTACCATGTGTCTGATTTTACTAAGCAATGCCACATCAAATATCTGTTTTAGCCCCCCCGGTGTAAAACATAACCAAGCTCCAGGGAAGACTTTTCCTCTCCAACCTACTCCTTACCGAGATGAACGGTCCGCCCAAAAGGGGTTTTGGGTAGTGAGGAAAGGGTTTTTTCATTTTTTTTTTGCTTTTCTGTTTAAAAGAATTTTACTTCCCTGTGCTGCTTTGGCCAAAAGCTGGGAAAATTTTCCCTTCCCCACCACATCTGCTGTGGAACATGGAACCCACAAGCGCCCCATGCCCCAAAAAGTCTCCAATTTTTAACAGGGGTTTAGATGTAAAATCGGGGGCGGGCTTACTAATTATTTACCTTTCTCTACAGGTTTAAAGCTAATTGTTGCGGCGAGAAAACCCCTTAAAAAGGGGTTTTCTCCACTACATTGATTCATCTTTACTTCAGTCCTGTTTTTTTCCCGGTTTCACTTTGAATTTAAAGGGGGTTTTTACTGGCTTCCACTAGGCTGCTGAAAAAGCTAGGTCTTTAGCTAAAGCAACCATGGGTGGGAGCCTATAGAAAGATCAAACAGGTCTGTAGCTAAAGCAACCATTTCGGGAGCCTATCAAAAGAGATTGGAAAAAGGGGTGTAGCTATAGCCAAACCCCGCTGGCAGCCCCATCAGGGGAGAACAAACAGTTTTTTGTACTATAGCCAACCCGTGGGGGCAGCCTAAACAAAAGAGATCAAACAGGTCTTTTAGCTAAAGCAACCCCTTTCGGGACCTATCAGGAGAACCCCAATAGGCCCGAAGCTATAGAAACCTTTGTTGGCAGCCAAATCAGCAGAGATCGGAGTTTTTCTTAGCTATGTGACCTGAAAGCGATGCAGCCCATACAAGAGGGGATATCTAAAATAAAAGGACCCCGTTAATTTAAAACACCAAATTGAAAAGTTTTGGGTTTTTTGCAAGTTTTTAACCCTTTAAAAAAGGCCCAATCCTTGTAGTGAGATAACCCCTTTAATGTTATGGTTACTTTTATGGTTAGAGTTAAAGAAAGGGTAAAAAAAAAGTTTGGGTTCGAGGCATCCCAAGACTGAATCTTTTTCCAAGTTCACTTGAACTGAACAGGGACAGGTTTGTGCAACACTAGTTATCACCTATCCAGTGCAACATTTTGGTAATACCTTTTTATCGCCTTTCATATGCCCCATGTACTATTTTCCTTAACCCTATGTCTAATTTTACTAAAACAAAGGCACATTTAAAAATCGTTGTATCCCCCCAGTGTAAAACATAATCAAGCTCCAGGGAAGCCTGCCTCACCCTTCTTTTCCTCTCCAATCTCCTCCTGTATCCCCAAAGAAGCGTCCCCGCACAATCTCCCCAAAAAAAAGCTTTTTAACGAAACGGGCACAATTAAATTTTTAGAATAACCCAAAAAACAAACCACGAAAGCAAATAAACGCAAAACTTTTCCGGGGGCCCGGTGTTTACACGCTTCTAATTAATGCTTCGCTTAAAAAAGTAAACAGCTGGTCACATGATTGCGCAGCCCGGACCGGGGTCACGCAGGAAGGATTGTATGAACTTAAAAAAAGATCTGGGGAAGAAAAAAGGAAAACCCGAATAACACCGAAAACTTACAGTGATCTCATCAAAAATTATTAAAATGGGAAATTTCACGGCTGGTAGTAAAAATGAAAAAACTAAAATTAATTTTTGGGAGCCCGAGCAAGGGGGGCCCGGATTTGTTTTTTTTAACTAAAAGGGGTTTATAAAAATTTTTTATGTGGGTAAATTTTAAACATTGATCCTGGGAAACACAAACATAGTAAAATATAAGGCAGCGGAGGGGGGCGTTTTGGGAACCAAACCCACGAGATTTTCATTTCTGATGGCAGCGGGATATACTGAGCTCCACAATCACTAGATAAACCCTCCTACAAGTGACACAATATAGGTAAACAGACGACCTGTGTATAAGAAGACAACAAAACCCTAGAAGGTGCCTATTATATTCTGTAGGTGGTGTATATCCACCTATAAGCGGCTTAAAGGGGCTGTCTCACTACAAGGATTGCTTTTTATGTTAAAAATCTTGCAAAAACAAGTCACTTTGCAATATGTGTCCATTACCAGTGTCCTACCTATTCCTAGATATCCCCTCTTGTATGGGCTGCATCAGCTCCTCAGGTCGCTATGGCTACAGACCTGTTCTATCTCTCCTGATAGGCTGCCAGCAGGGCCGGGACGACGGGTAGGCAGAGGTAGGCGATCGCCTAGGGCGCCTACCTCTGCCTGTCTTTAAGGGGCGCAGGCAGAGGCCCCGAACCTCGCCGGGCTCCAGGCCGCTGCCATGGGCTTGGAGCGCGGGCGGTCTCTTTGGCTGTATGTGCGTCCGCTGGACGCACATACACCTGAGGGCTTCTGCGGGGCAAAGAGTGAGCGCTCCCTGCTCTGCAGACAGTTTTGGACTGGCTCACCAGAGGATCGTTGGATCCTCCACTAGGCCACGGGTCCGACGCAGCAGGGCCCGCCAGGTCCTCATGGCACTGAGGATCCGCCGCGGCCCCGTGCCGCTAAGCTGGGCAGCGCCGCGATGAAGTGAGCTCATCGCGACACTGCCATCTTCTCGGCCGCACAGCCCGTCATAGGCTGTGCACCCGAGGAGCTGGCGGAGGAGCGTCCTGGCACTGTCGACGTGATGACGTCATAACGCCGCCAGTGTCCACCTGAAGAGGAGCGCGCTCGGCCTGGGGAGCTAAGGTGAGTATTAATGTTATTTTTACCTGCCTGTGTGCCCCTATATCTATATACCTGCCTGAGTGCCCCTATATACCTGCCTTGAGGCACCCGGCGCCGCAGCTGCGCTGGGATCAGGGCTGTACTACACAGCCTTGATCCCAGGGCATCCCCTGCTTTAACCCTTTGATTGCGGCGGTGCGTTACTTGTCCATTCTCCCCAATCGTAGACAGTTTTGGTCTCATAGTCTAACGCATCTCTTTGAAATTTATTCTTCTTGATTTTAATAATGTCTTCTAGAATGGCAATGTTTGTTTTAATTTTATCATCCAAATTGCGGTATTGCTCTTTATCCTTATGTGGCTTTACTTGCTCTTGCATTTTTATTATTTCTTCTCTCGTGTCATTGAGAACTTTTTCTTCAAAGAAAATAATGAGTTTCATCAAATGCATAGAGCAGTCTGTTAAGATGTTATTCCATTTCTCCTTGAAAGGCTCTGGCTATACAGTGGTTGGCACTTTTTTAATACGTAATCCACGTGGTACCATAGATTTTTCCACATAGTTGTTCAGGGTCGTATCGTCCCACCAAACTTTAACTTCTTTCTTCATAAGTTTTTCTAGGTCCCACATTTGCTTATCCAGATCCACAATATTATCTATGGTGCCTTTATCAAAAATATCCTATGGACCACCGCAAGTGGTGGTATAAGCCACACCAGGGAACGGAATCTAAGTAGGTCTCACCAGATCCCACCACGAGGCAGGTTGGGCGGGAATCCTACCAGGTTGCTACCCCTGATACGACTTGCTTGCGGTGGCAGCTGAGGTACAGTATGGTACAGAATCACTTTGAATCGAGGTGCGTTTACTGGTTTCCACTAGGCTGCAGTAGAAGCCAGGTCTGTAGCTATAGCAACCAGTGCTGGCAGCCTATCAGGATAGATTGAACTGGTCTGTAGCTATAGCAACCAGTGCTGGCAGCCTATCAGGAGAGAACAAACAGGTCTATAGCTATATCGACCAGTGTTGGCAACCTATCAGGAGAGATCAAACAGATCTGTAGCTATAGCAACCAGTGCTGGCAGCCTATCAGGAGAGATTGAACAGGTCTGTAGCTATAGCAACCTGAGGAGCTGATGAAGCTTATACAAGAGGGGATATCTAGGAATAGGTAGGACACTGTTAATGGACATATATTGCAAAGTGACTTGTTTTAGCAAGATCTTTATAATAATAATAATAATAATAATCTTTATTTATATTGCGGCAACATATTCTGCAGCACTTTACCATTTGGAGGGTGTAGGTGCAGACAAAAGACATACATTGCACAATGAAAAGCTACTTACAGATGAGACACAAGGTGAGAGGGCCCTGCTCGCAAGAGCTTACAATCTATTAGGGTGTATGCTTGAGACAAAGGGTAAGAAGTGCTAGATATACAATGGTCCAGCCATGTGACATAAATATGGGGTTGTTTTATGTAGAATTCGGGTGGACCTGCCACCCAAACAGTACATCTATATACAGTTAAGTGCCAAAAATGAGATGAGTGCGCTGGTGGGTGAGGGGTGGGGGTGGGGATTAGCCATGAGGGATTCTGGTCGGCCAGACCAAGAAGATGTATTTTCAGGGCCCTCTTAAAACTGCGAGGGTTGTGATTGTGCCTGATCGCCCGCGGTAGCATATTCCAGTGAATTGGTGCCGCCCGTGTGAAATCTTGAAGGCGGGCATGGGAGGTTCGGATGATTGATGAGTGTAACCTGATATCAGCAGCAGAGCGGAGAGAGCGGGTCGGGTGGTAGACAGAGACTAGGGAGGAGATGTAGGGAGGAGCAGCGCTGTGGAGAGCTTTATGGGTGAGCGTGCTGAGTTTATGGTGTATTCTGTACTGAATAGGCAACCAGTGCAGAGACTGACACAGAGTAGAGGCATCAGTGTAGCGGCTGGAAAGAAAGACAAGCCTGGCTGCTGCATTCAGGACAGATTGTAGAGAGGAAAGTTTGCAGAGAGGGAGACCCATAAGCAGGGAGTTACAGTAGTCGAGACGAGAATGAATAAGAGCAGTACTGAGAGTTTGAGTTGTTTCCACAGTGAGAAAAGGACGGATTCTGGAGATGCTCTTGAGGTGCAGGTGACAGGAGCGGGCAAGGGATTGGATATAGGGGGTGAAGGACAGATCGGAATCTAATATAACCCCAAGACAGCGGGCCTGCTGCCTAGGAGAAATGGTGGTACCACATACAGAAACAGAAATAGCAGGGGGGGGGGGGGGGGGGGTTGGTTAGTAGATGGGGGGATGACTAGAAGTTCAGTTTTAGGGTGGTTTAGTTTAAGATACAGGGAGGACATGATGTCAGAGACAGCGGACAGACAATCACTGGTGTTTTGTAGCAAGGCTGGACTGATGTCCCGGGAGGAGGTGTATAATTGGGTGTCATCAGCGTAGAGATGGTACTGGAAGCCGCGTCTACTGATGGTTTGGCCAATGGGGGCTGTGTAGATAGAAAAGAGGAGAGGACCAAGAACGGATCCCTGAGGCACCCCGACAGCAAGAGGAAGAGGAGAGGAGGTGGAACCAGAAAATGAGACATTGAAGGAGCGATCAGAGGTAAGATAAGAACCAACGAAAGCGGTGTCCTGGAGGCCAATGGCGCTGAGCTGAGGAGAAGGTGGTGATCCACAGTGTCAAACGCTGCAGAGAGATCCAGAAGAAACAGCAATGAGTAGTTACCCTGAGATTTTGCTGTCAGGAGATCATTGGAGACTTTAGTTAGAGCAGTTTCTGTGGAGTGTAGGGTGCGGAAACCTGATTGCAGAGGATCTAGACAGCAATCCTTGCAGTGAGACAACCCCTTTAACATTTGTCCATTTCTTTCCAAGACCGTTTAACAGAAAAACAAACAAAATAACCTTTGTTATTAGACAAATCCTTCAGTACGTTTCATTTCTGTTCAATCTCTCATGAAAAGTTGTAACATCTTATCCTGTAACACATTTTATGATTCCAGCTCGCTGTGAGGGATCCAAGCCGCCTACACTACATTCATAAGTTAGAGGCGAAGCGTTTTTGTTTTTTTTTTCTTGTTTTTTTTTCCAATGTGATAAAACCTGCTGCAAAGTACTAATGAGCTCAGATTAACAGCTTCCTCCTCTTGTGTCATACTTTATTTTTTACTTGTGTGGTTTGGAATTAACGGAACTAAATAATTTCCAAGAATGTGACTTCATACAGGATTATTTGCCAACAGAAACTTTTCCCGTTAAAATGAGCAGAATTTCAACATCGTGCACTGTTTGGAGGTTTTATTGGCTGGACAGCGCGATAAGAATGTGAACTGGGAGTTATTATATCCTCCCATTATTAGAGCCGTGATAACCAGCGAGCGGCTGAAGTAGAACGATATTGTTCTTGGATTCCTGTCTTGACGTTTTTCTGCTACTCCTTTCCTGTTTCTGCTTGTGGATAGCAGAGGTGGCAGATACTGTGTAGACGTGTTTGCTGTGGACCGATTTCGGGCAAGACCGATGTGTTTGAACCTGACATGACTATGTAAGGACCCTGTCACACTTAAAGGGGTTGTCTCACTACATCGATTCATCTCACCTCAGTCCTGTTTTCTTGGTTCATTTTGAATTCATGGGTGTGTTTACTGGCTTCTACTAGGCTGCAGTAGAATCCAGGTCTGTAGCTATAGCAACCAGTGCTGGCAGCCTATGAGGAGAGATCAAACAGGTCTGTAGCTATAGCAACCAGTGCTGGCAGCCTATCATGAGAGATCAAACAGGTCAGTAGCTATAGCGACCTGAGGAGCTGATGCAGCCCATACAAGAGGGGATACCTAGGATTAGGTAGGACACTGTTAATGGACATATATTGCAAACTGACTTGTTTTTTCAAGATATTTAACATTTAAAGCAATCCTTGTAGCAAGACAACCCCTTTAAATTCTGCAAAAAGGCTTCAAAACTGCATGCTTTTTTTTTAAGCTATGTTCACACAACGGAATTCAACCTCAAATTCCACATTAAAACCCCTGTAAAAATGTAGTGTTGTTCATTTGAATGGGCATCTCCTGCTCTGGTTCACATTGTGAACTACACAGATTTTTTTATGCCATGGATATAAAATCTGACAAAAAAGAACACGAGTCATTCTCCAAGTGGATCCTGCTTGGATTTCACATCAGACAACAGTGGTGCAGATTAACCCAAATGAAATGGGGCTAAACCGTGTCCAAATCAGAGACAAAAAAACTGCCTCTGTGACAGGGTATCGCCTTGGATTTCTACTTTGGATTCCATTTCGGATTTTACCAACTATGGGCGACATGTATGTACAGGGTTGCTGTTTTGCCAAGTTTTTCAATACAGGTTTTAGGTACAGCTTTAAAGAAGGCCAATCAGTCAGGGTGCAACACAATT
>JAODAL010024621.1:0-10000 GCA_025379985.1 Phyllomedusa bahiana | reverse complement strand
TTCTGTAGGAATAATTATAACCTCCTGTCTTCAGGATACAGTCACACGGTCAATGTGGAAAAATCTGCAATAAAGCTACAAAAAAATCTGCAGCAAACTCAGCGCTAATATCCTCAGCAAATCTGTCTCATTCACATACAGCCTCTGGGTAAATTTCTGCAAGCAAATTCCCAGGCAAATCTTCAAGTAAAAATATGCAACAGATTGGGCGACATGTATGAATCTCGGCACGTCGGAGCACACGTTTTCGAGCGCTCGAACGTGAAAGCTGCGCCTCATGTATGTCGGTGCCCGAGGTGCGCTCATACATGCGGTGTAAAGTCCACCGCACCTCGCCAGTGTGTGACTGCGCCTAACATGTATTCCGATTCGAGACAGGCTGGAAATGAGCGAGAAATCATTAAACATGTTAATGAAAAGCAAAAAGAGTTGTCTTTCAAATGAATGAATGAATAAAGTGAAAAATCCAAGCTGTCTAAAAGCGACTAAATGTAGTGAAAAAGTGGATCATTAAAAATTAAAGTGAAAAGATATAAGATCGCTCAAGAAATAAATCTCAGCTCCGTGAGGCATGGAGTATGAATCAAGAAAAACATTTTTATTAGGTGTAAAATATTATCTGAAAAAGAGCTCAAACCTTCTAAAAAATACATTAAAAAATCACTAACAAAAAATCAAGAACGGCGCTATATCAGGAATCAGGATATTGGAAATTGCTGGGAAATACATTAATTAAAATTCTTTAAGCTCTTCTTATTGGTCGGCAGAAACCAGCCAATCAGAATAGGAGCGACAGTGAACCATTATAAGCTATGGAGAAGTATTGACCAATCAAATGAAAAGGCGGGACAGTTCAAAATACAGTAAAAAGGCAGAAAAGAGCTGATTGGTTGAGCCCAGGCGGCAGTTCTGAATCCACCAATCATATGTAGTGCGTCTATTTTGAATGGAGCAAGAGGGGCGCGATAGAAGGGCGCCTTAAAAGTTATTACTTTCTATGGGAAATATTCTAGTACTGTGATTGGTTGGGGGGAAGAGGGGCTCGTCCTGCTTAGCCAATCAGCGGCTGAGCTGCCTTCTCATAGAGTTTTATGGGGAAAAGAAATGCAGAGCGAGGTCTGTTTGTGATTGGGTAAGTTAAAAGAGGCGTGGTTATTTGGACCACTGGGGGAGTGAGCGACGCTCTTATGGGTTTTCTAATGCAATCTATAATAAAACTGTACATGGCCGAAATCAAATGATAATGCTCCCGAAGTTGTCCCGATGTGTATATAAAATAAACAATAATATGGGGGTAACGAAAATAAACTAATACATATTAATTCAATAAATTCATTTTTATTTCTTTATTTTCGTTAGCCAATGATCAATAATATGGGGCTAACGAAATTAAAGAAATAAAAATGAATTTACTGACTTATTATTTATTAGTTTATTTTCGTTACACCCATATTATTGTCTGTTTACTGGTAAAACTTTTGCCTCCAGGCACATGGGTCCTCGGTTCAAAGATGAATATAGGGCCTACCTTTGTAGTTGATGATTGGGACCCGCCATTGCAGTTAATTATTGGGGCCCACCATTGCAGTTGATTTATAGGGACCCCCCAGTGGAGTTGATACTTGGGACCCAGTCTACAACAACTGCCCATAACTCTTGCACGCTACTTCTCTTTCTCTAACTTTCTACCTGAAAATCATCCCTTGGTCCGATATTTACAGGGGCCCACCAGAGGGTCTCCCCTGCTCTCCTTTTATTGCAATCAGAGCCTATTTACTCACAAAGAATTGACATATACTTGTGTTTGTTTCACACTTAACGCATCAAATGATATGTAAAATATACAACAAAAAAACCACACCATCAGACACTATTGATGCATTTTTTTAAAGCGAGCATATACATAAAATACATACATAAAATGCATCAAAATAAATACCAAAAAAACATTATGTGAACTCCTTATACAGATGCTGGCTTTTAACATCCACTCTATGCAGACCAGAGGTGTAACTTCAAGCTCTTGGGCCCTAGTGCAAAAAGTGAAATGGGCCCCTAAGGTACTATGCACCATTTACAATAATGGTGTCTTCCTATGTGGTAGAAAGGCTTTTGGGCCCCCTCAGGCTACAGAGCCCCATAGCCACTGCTACCTCTGCACCCCCTATAGCTACACCCCTGATGCAGACACTTTATAAAGGTAGAGCTTCACTTTAAACAGGAACGTCTGTCCAGAAGTGCAAAACACGTCTTTTCCTTTGTAATCTTTCATTGCTCTATAAACCTCACCTTGCAAAATACCAGAATAATCTCTAATATGCAGAAACCCACTTTACTGCACACATGTAATGGCGTCCTTAAAGCCCCGAGCATTAATTATCACATGCTGTCCATAGCAGAGTTCATATTCTGGCAGGAAAATGAGTGTAATGGCTGTTGTTGGCCTAATGGAATTACTACGACAATAACAATGAATCACTATATCGCTACAGATACTTTTAAAGACATTAATGGCCCCAAGGTCAAACATCTCCAGAGGAGCATCGGAAGATACATTTAATGATGAATATCTATTCTATACGTGCTCTGCGTGATCTGTTAAACATAGGCCATTAAACTCTCCACTCCAATCCCATTAGGTTATTGTCAGCCGTGCATTTAGTTGAAGTATCGCCAATTAAAGGGGAGTATCTTTTCCTGATACTTGTAAAATCATATCTATCGTATATTTACCAAATTGACATTTTCAGCTGTTATTTAATACTTACATCCGCTACGAGGCTAGTTAACATATCTTATATAGTTGAACCCTGCTCTGTACTGATGAGGGGCAAAGACCCCCAAACAGCTGTGTGCAGACGGGAGACACTCCATGCAAAGGAGTCAATGGCGTGGCTTAAAATTCACACTTCTGTTTCAAGGCTCTTTAATGGGTTGGATGTGACTTTAAAGGGAATCTTGCACCAATGTATATTTTTTACTAATTAAAATGAGAGAATGATACAGATTCTTTTCTTCTTCACTGTTTTAATTTTCTGGCTGTAGTATTTTTTTATTTCTGTTGTCTGTGTATATTTATGGGGGCGGCCATCCTGCCTGATCTGCTTTTAACAACATATACTGCCCACCATAACAGTGCCAGCCATAGACTGTCCACCATAACAATGCCAGCCATATACTGCCCACCATACCAGTGCCAGTCATATACTGCTCACCATACCAGTGCCAGTCATAAACTGCCCACCATACCAGTGCCAGTCATATATTTCCCACCATAACAGTGCCAGTCATATACTGCCCATCATAAGTGTGCCATAAGTGTAAGTCATAAGTGTCAGTCATATATTGACCACCATAACAGTGCCAGCCATATACTGTCTACCATAACAGTGCCAGTCATATATTTCCCACCATAACAGTGCCAGTTATATACTGCCCACCATAACAGTGCCTGTCATATATTTCCCACCATAACAGTGCCAGCCATATACTGCCCACCATAACAGTGCCAGTCATATATTTCCCACCATAACAGTGACAGTCATATACTTCTCATCATAACAGTTCCAGCCACATACTGCCTACCATAACAGTGCCAGCCATATATTGCCCACCATAACAGTGCCAGTCATATACTGCCTACCATAACAGTGCCAGTCATATACTGTCCACCATAACAGTGCCAGTCATATACTGTCCACCATAACAGTGCCAGTCATATACTGTACACCATAAAAGTGCCAGTCATATAATTCCCACCATAACAGTGCCAGCCATAAAATGCTCACCATAACAGTGCCAGTCATATACTTCCCACCATAACAGTGCCAGTCATATACTGTCCACCATATTAGTGCCAGTCATATACTGTCCACCATAACAGTGCCAGCCATAAACTGCCCACCATAACAGTGCCAGTCATATACTTCCCACCATAACAGTGCCAGTCATATATTTCCCACCATAACAGTGCCAGCCATATACTTCTCTTCATAACAGTGCCAGTCATATCCTGCCCACTATAACAGTGTCAGCCACATACTGCTTGCCAAAAAAGTGCCAGTCATATACTGTCTACCATAACAGTGCCAGCCATATATTGCCCACCATAACAGTGCCAGCCATATATTTCCCACCATAACAGTGCCTGTCATATATTTCCCACCATAACAGTGCCAGTCATATATTGCCCACCATAAGAGTGCCGGCCATATATTTCCCACCATAACAGTGCCAGTCATATACTGCCCACCATAGCAGTGACATCAGTTGAATGCAGTTGTCCAAATATGAATATTATTTTCTGAAATATGAGGACAAAGACAAAGCATGTTTGTGTCCAGATGGCTGGGGCACACAGATGGGCATTGGGGGCCCTCTTGTTCTCCCCTGCTTTAAAAGAAGCTATTGCTAATAGGTGTCATTTGAGTCCTTGCTCTCTTCCTAAAAGCATATTTTAATATTTTCCATAGAACACTGCATGGCCTATAAGTCTCATTATACCTTTATGGTGCTTCACCCCAAGAAGAAACCTTACACCTTGCTAAATAGTTAATAAAGTTAAAAAAGACACAGGTCCTTCCACCAACTCCAACCTATAACCCTACTGTGTTTATCCAGAGGTGGAAACCTCTATGAAGTGGACACTAGAGGAAAAAGCCTTCCCTGACTCCAATGTGGAAATCAGAATAAATCCTAGGATCAGTGTCCCTTCTATAGAGTCTAGTACCCATAATCTGCATCACTTCCAGTTCCAGTTACCCCTATGGTTTGGAAATCGGAAGTGATTAAGGACATCATGCACAACATCTGAGGTCACGTCTTACATCACTTCTGCTTTCCATGACATTGGGGTAATCTAGTTAAACTGGAATTGATGCAGCAGCCGGAAAGATTAGAGGCCTTGAGTGAGGCCTAAAGATACGTTAACGCCTAAACACCCTAAAACTCCTAACTCTAGTTTAGGGTTATGGTTACAGTTAGCGTTAGAGATAGGGTTAGCCAAACAAATTTGGGTTTGGGAGTTTTGTTGAGCCATTGTTAAACCAAACAGGGTCCCATTCGTCCTATTACACCACCAAGAGAAACACCTAAATTTGCCCACTTCTAGTGGAGACATGTTCATCCTTGGGAGACACAGAAAGTCAGAGAGAAAGAGGCAAAAAGCAAGAGGCAGAGAATAAGAGGCCTCTACAGTAGCTGTAGGGAGGACCCCCAGATTCCACTCCCCTGGTGAGCTCCAGAATCATCTCCACGAGTGAGCCCCAGAATCATCTCCACTGGTGGGCTCCAGAATCATCTCAACTGGTGGCTCCAGAATCATCTCCATTGGTTGCTCCAGAATCATCTCCACTGGTGGCTCCAGAATCATCTCCACTGGTGGGCCCCAAGAATCATGTCCACTGGTGGGCTCCAGAATCATCTCCACTGGTGGGCCCCAAGAATCAACTCCACTGGTGGGCCTTAAGAATAAACTCCACTGGTGGCCACAAGAATCATCTCCACTGGTGGGCCTTAAGAATAAACTCCACTGGTGGGCTCCAGAATCATCTCCACTGGTGGGCCCTAGAATCAACTCCACTGGTGGGCCCTAAGAATCAACTCCACTGGTGGGCCCCAGAATTAACTTCACTGGTGAGCTCCAGAATCAACTCCAGTAGTGGGCTCCAGAGTCAACTCCAGTGGTGGGCTCCAGAATCAACTCCAGTCCTGGACCCCCAGAATATAATTCCACTGGTGGGTCCCAAGAATGAAATTCCATTGGTGGGCCCTAGGTACCTCAGTCTGACATTGGGATAATCTATTGTGGCAGCAAGCTCCATAGACTCATCGTTCTTGCAGTAAAGAATCCCCATTTATGATGATAGTGAAATCCTTTAGACTTAGCGGACGCCCCTTTGTCATGGTTACAGGCATAATATTATTAGACAGGTCTCTGTTTGGTCCTTTCACATATTTGTACATGATAAGTAAATCCCCATAAGTTGTCTTTTTTTTTCAAGATGAATAAGTGCACCCATTTCCTTAAAGGGGTTGTCTCACTACAAGGATCGCTGCTTTTTATGTTAAAGATGTTGCAAAAACAAGTCACTTTGCAATATGTGTCCATTAACAGTGTCCTACCTATTCTGAGATTTCCCCTCTTGTATGGGCTGCATCAGCTCCTCAGGTCGCTATAGCTACAGACCTGTTTGATCTCTCATGATAGGCTGCCAGCACTGGTTGCTATAGCTACAGACCTGGCTTCTACTGCAGCCTAGTGGATGCCAGGTCTGTTTCCTCGGCCAAGTGTATGACCTTTATCTGGCTCTCAAGACGACATGTATGAATGGGGCTGCGCCAGAAGTCTGGCATCTTTTCAGCCCGACATCTAGCACAGCCCCGTTCGTTATAGTTTGCATGCCAATATCAGGTGCATTACAGAGCGCCCGTGGTACTTTGTAATGCGCCTGATTTTGGGGGGGCGTGTGGGAGACGGGGTGCATTAGAACCATACGCAGCTATAGATTTATAACTTCAGTACAGCAATTCCAGGCTCATTACTGCTGGAACAGGTAGAGCACTTTCAAAGTGGTTTACCTGAGCCTGAGTTGTTTGTTGTTTTGTAGCGAGAATGCGCCTGATTTATGATCCGCAGTAGAACAGGCGCATTCTACAGTCTTAACGCCAAAAATCATAAATATCGCCCTAAGTGTGCACCTTTCTGTACCAGTCACTAGGTGGTTATTGCAGGTTACTGGGCTACATTCACATGTGTGACAAAGATTTCCTCAAAATGTATTTAAAAAATTGTCCAGCAAGATGCATTTGGATTAAGATACATTTGAAACCAGAAGTTTACATGCACTATATAAAAATCCCCATCTGCAGGTTTTTCTCACTATCTGACATGAAACAAGAATAAACCTTCCCAGTTTTAGGTCAATTAGGAACAAAATTATTTATATTTGCCAAATGCCAAAATAATGAGAGAGAATTTTTTAAGGTATTTTTATTACAAGATAAAAGTTTACATTTCATTAGTATTTGGTAGCATTGCCCTTAAAATGTAGAACTTGGGTCAAACTTTCTGAATCCTTCCACAAGCTTCTCACAGTAGTTGGTAGGAAATTTGGCCCCTTCCTCCTGACAGATCTGGTGTAACTGAGCCATGTTTGGAGGTCGTCTTGCTCGCACCTGCCTTTTCAGCTTTGCCCATTTAGGCCATGTTCACACGGCTTAAAATGGGCCGTATTTCGGTCCGTAATTACGCGCCGAAATTGGGCCACCAATTAAACGGGCCGAAAAACGGCCATTCATTACGGTAATTCACAGTTCTCATGGGAAAATATGGATTACGCCCTCTCTCCCCCCGCCCGGGCGAATCCGGGGGGGGAGATAATTCACCTGTCACTTTCTAGGGGGCGTATACGGCGCCGCTAGCAGTGATAGTCAATGGGCCGGCGAAGTGCCGGCCCCTGCTTACTCCCCGCTCCCGCCCCGCCCCCGTCCACACGGCGTAATTGCGGGGCGTAATTACGTCCCGCAATTAAGCCGTGTGAACATAGCCTAATTTTCAATAGGATTGAGATCAGGGCTTTGTGACGGCCACTCCAAAACATTGACTTGGTTCTCCTTAAGCCAATTTGTTACCAGTCTAACAGTAGCTTCGGGTCATTGTCCATTTGGAAGACCCATTTCAGTCCAAGAGTTAACTTCCTGGCTGATGTCTTGAAAAATGAAAGTAACATCAGACGATACCTCAGATGTTGTGCTTCTGGTCCCCAAAACATGCACTTACCTATACACTGGACTGTATAGATAACAGTACAAATGCATACACAGGCTAGGACTGGCCCACAAGGGAGAATGGGAAACCTCCAGTGGGCCCCTGGGCATGGCAGGGCTAGAGCTGGTTTTCAGGGAAAAAAAGCAGAGGAAGAGAGGTAGAGTGCAAGAGTCATGTGCAGTCATTTACACTAGCTGTATAACTAACTCCACCGTTGGGCCCCAAGAATTAACTCCATTGCTGGGCGCCAGGAATCAACTTCATTGGTGGGCTCCAAGAATCAACTCCATTGCTGAGTGCCAGGAATCAACTCCACTGGTCTGCCCCAGGAATCAACTCCATTGGTGGGCCGCAAGAATCATCTCTACTGATAGGCCCCAAGAATCATCTCTACTGGTGGGCCCCAAGATTCAACTCCACTGGTAGGCCCGAAGAATGGACTCATCTGGTGGGCCCTAAGAATCATCTCCACTGGTAGGCCCCAATAATCAACTCCACTGGTGGGCCCCAAGATTCAACTCCACTGGTGGGCCCCAAGTTTTTGACTCCATGGTGGATCCCGGATAAACTCCCTGGTGGGCCCAAGAATAAGTTCCATTGTTACCCCCCAAGAAATCAATCCACTAAGATTCAATTCACTGGTGGCCCCCAAAGATTCAACTCCATGGGGGGGGAGCAAGAAAAAAAACCCCCTGGTGGGCCCCCAAATTCAAACCACTGGGGGTGGGCCCCAAGAATCATCTCCATGGGGGCCCCAAGAATAGTCCTTGGTGGCCCCAGGTAAATTTCCCATTGGGGGTGCCGGGAAAATTAATCCTTTTTTGCGGACCCAAAAAATCATCTCCAAAGGGTGTGCCCGAGAAAAAATCTTACTGGGGCCCAAAAGAATTGTTTTCTTCTGGGGGGGCCCTAAAAATCATCTCCCCTGGTAGGACCCAATAATAAACCCATGGGGGCCCCCCCAGTTCAACCCCAAATGGTGGGCCAAGAATTGACTCCACTGGGGGCCCCAAAAAATAAACTCCTTGGGGGGCCCAAGAATCAACTCCACTGGGGGGAAAAAACAAAAATATCCCTGGTGGGCCCCAAGATCAACTCCCGGTGGGCCCCAAGAATCCCCTCCCCCAGGTGGGCCCCAAGAATCCCTCCAGGTGGGCCCCAAGAATCAATCCCTGGTGGGCCCCAAGATCCCCTCCCTGGTGGGCCCCAAGAATCACCCACTGGTGGGCCCCAAAGAATCAACTCCACTGGGGGGGCCCCAAGAATCAGCCCCTGGGGGGCCCAAGATCCACCCTTTGGTGGGCCCCCAAGAACCCCCCATGGGGGGCCCAAGAATAAAAACTCCATTGGTGGGCCCCCAAGAATCAACTCCAGTGGTAGGCCCCAAAATTCAACTCCACTGGTGGGCCCCAAGAATTGACTCCATGGAGGGCCCCAAGAATCATCTCCGCTGGTGTGCCCCGAGAATCATCTATACTGGTAGGCCCGAAGAATTGATTATCTGGGGGGGGGCCCCTAAAAATCATTCACTGGTGGGCCCCCAATAATCAACCCCATGGTGGCCCAAAAAAGTTAAAACTCCATGGTGGGCCCCAAGAATTGACCCCCAGGAGGGCACCAAGAAAAAACCCCTTGGGGGGGCCCAAGAATCAATCCATGGGGGGAAACCAAGAATCACCTCCACTGGTGGGCCCCGAATAAAACCATGGGGGGCCCCAAAAAATTTCCCTCCATGGTGGGCCCCAAGAATCCCTCCACTGGTGGGCCCCCAAAAAATCAACTCCAGGTGGGCCCCAAGAATCACCTCCATGGGGGGGGCCCCAAAGAATCCCCCCCTGGGGGCCCCAAAAATCATCCCCCTGGTGGGCCCCAAAGAATCAGTTCCACTGGGGGGGCCCCAAGAATAAAACTCCTTTGGGGGGCCCCCCAAAAAATAAAATCATGGTGGGCCCCAAGTTTTCAACTCCTTGGTGGGCCCCAAGAATCAACTCCAGTGGTAGGCCCCAAAATTCAACTCCACTGGTGGGCCCCAAGAATTGACTCCACTGGAGGGCACCAAGAATCAACTCCTCTGGTGGGTTCTAGGCACTCTAGTCCGACACGCTAGTCCAGCATACTGTACATATAGATATTAATTTGTCCCAAAAAAGGGTTAAATTGAACCTGGATTGATGGGAACCATAGTTTATTGGGTAGTTAATGCTCCAAGAGTTTTCCAAAATAGGCCCCCAA
>JAODAL010024620.1:0-60202 GCA_025379985.1 Phyllomedusa bahiana | reverse complement strand
CCTTCACCCACCAAATAGAGAGTAAAATGAGGAAATGGAGACCTTGCTGATTGATCAACTGGAGACATCTGTTGCGTCTGCTTCACGTTCTTCAAATGTCGGTGGAACAACGCCAGCGACGTGACAGCAGTAGAGTGCCAAAAAGCCGCAGCAGCGGCAGCAGCAGCCAAGGTGGCAGAAGCCTAATGGGTGACCTCTGGCAATCTTTATTTACCACCTCACCAACGCATGCAATGCAGGGCACACATACAACAACCAGAGACCAGCTTAAAATCATGGTGCACGACTATCTGCCTCTCAACACCGATGTTTTTGTATGTGTTCCGGACCCAATAGACTTCTGGGTATCCAAAATGGACGAATGGCCGAGTGGCTCGCACGCCATAGAGGTGTTGTCCTGCCCAGCATCCAGCGTCATATCTGAGCGGACCTTCAGCACAGCCGGGGAGTCATTACAGACAAACGCATCCGGCTTTCCACAGATAATGTGGATCGTTTGACTTTCATCAAGATGAATCAGGCATGGATCTCTGATTATGTTGTGGCCCAATTGCCGAGGTCACCGATTAGTTGCGGTCTACTTCACATTCCTCTCCAAACAGAAAGGGTTTCCTCTTGAAAAAACTTATTTTTTAAAATGATCATTTCTTACTGCAATTTTATTCTCAGTTCCCAACAGTTCATTTTGCTGGTTTTGCTGTGAGGAGACTGAAAAAACAAGCATAAATTATTTACTCCCTTACTTAGAATTGGGTTTTAAGTTGGCATTTTCCCTCACAATTTTTAACAGTGGCTGAGAAGTATATTTATAAATTTTTGGGGGCATGTTGCTGTGAGATACAGCAATTTAATTATGGTCCTTTGGAACAGAAATGTGGCTTTAAGTGGCATTTCTCCCTCACAATTTTTAACAGGGCTGAGAAGTCATATTTATAATTTTTTGGGTCATGCTGCTTTAAAGATAATCATGAAAAATCAATTTTGGCCTTTCTAAAGAATTTGTGCTTCCTAATAGATTTTTTTGGGTCTTCCTCACAATTTTAACAGTGGCTGAGAAGTCATTTTATAATTTTTTGGGGTCATGTTGCTGTGAGATACAGCTATAATCAGGTCCTTTAAAAAAATTTGTTCTAATAGCATTTCTCTCACAATTGTCAAAGTGGCTGAGGTCATTTTAATTTTTGGGGGCATTTGCTGTTTAAATGCAGCAAAATTAAAGGTCCTATTATAAAAAAATGTTGTTTCTAACAGACATTTTGTTCTTCACAATTGTCCCAAAATGGCTCAAGGGTCATGCTTTGAATTTTGGAGGCATTTTGCTGTGACATGCAGCTATACTACAGGTCCTATTATAAAAAAATGTTATTTCTAACAGACATTTGTTCTTCACAATTGTCAAGAGTGGCTCAAGGGTGATGGTGCTGTCAGAAACAGGAATAGGTAGGACACTGTTAATGGACACATATTGCAAAATGACTTGTTTTTGCAAGATTTTTAACATAGCTATCAATCCCTGTATTGAGACAACCCATTTAATATAATTAAAAAAAGAGAAACAAAGACATGGTGGGATTCCATCCTATTTTAAAAATGTGTTTTCTAGAATTAAACTACTAAAAAACTTGCATGTACAAAATAGCTGGTAAAAAAATTCCTCTGAATTGTACAAGGGAGGTACAGGAAAACTTGACCAGATGTAGGTTATTCAGAGGACATGGAGTATGGAGCACGGACAGAGAACAAAGTACAGAGACCATTTCCTCCAGCACGTTGAGTAAAATGAGAAAAAGAATGCCAAGAAAAAGGGCACCTGCGTTAACCACCAGTATTTCCAAGTGAAGCTCAATTGGTCCGCACTCATACGGAGGGGCAAGCGCTACCCAGGTCTTGACTGTGTACTGAGGAAGGCTGGAGTTCTCACACTTCCGCTTCTGCACTCTGCTTCAGCACGACAGTTTTCGTTGCTGCGTCATCAGGGCATTTTAACCTGCGTGTTAATAGATGACGGACGCCAGCCTGGGCTCTCACCGCACCCACTGTAACTCCGGTCCTGGGTGTCATTGCTGTGGACCTCAGGTTTACAGGTTATATGTAGGTCCATAATGTCCAGTTCAACTAAAATGGTGGTTGAAAGACTCCTTTTTCCGGCACTTTTTAATCTGGGGGTCAGACAGGTTTAATGGTCTTACTGCGGTCCAGGACAGGAATAGTCAATGTCCAGTTCAACTAAAATGGTGGTTGAAAGACTCCTTTTTCCGGCACTTTCTAATCTTGGGTCCAGACAGGTTTAAGGGTCATCGCTTGCGGTCCAGGACGTTCTAGTCAATGTCCAGTTCAACTAAAATGTGTGGTTGAAAGACTCCATTTCCGGCACTTTTTAACTGGGGAGTCAGACAGGTTTAATGGTCCATACTGTCTTCCAGGACAGTTCAGTCAATGTCCAGTGAAACTAAAATGTGTGGTTGAAAGACTCCTATTTTTTTTCCGGCCACTTTTTTAAATCTTTGGTCAGACAGTTTTTAAGGTCATGCTGCGGTCCAGGACAGGGGGTTTGGTCAATGTCCATTCAACTAAAATGGTAGTTCAAGAGACTAATCTTTCTTCCGGGCAACTTTTTAATCTGTGGGTCATGCCAGGTATTTAGGGTCAGTCTGCGTTCCAAGACAAAGGGATATTCAATGTCCAGTTTTCAGTAAAAAGATGTTCTAATAATACTGCCTTCTGGCACTTTTTTAATTTTGTGGGTTGATGCAGGTTTAAGGGTCATGCAGTGGACAAAGAACAGGGATAGTGAATGGTGTGTGACTTTTTTTCTGTGGTTTTATAGCTAAAGTGTTGTGCATAAGATGTAGCAGGTATCCATTTTGACTGTTTGGCTGTTAATTCCACGCTCTCCAGCCCTGTTTGGGTGTAATGAATGAAGGTGTTGTTTTCTCTCCCATAGACTTTAATGTCATTTCGGGAGATGATCGACTATCGAAAAACCTTATCGATGGTGGCCGACTATCGCCCGATGTCGATAGCCAACATAATCGCTCAACACTAGTCCTGATGTCTTTCTTGAAAAATACAATATTACAGGTCATGAGTTTGTGATTCCTCTATTATGGGGCCATTGGCTTTCCTTCCTCTGGATCAACATAGTAGGGTTATAGGTTGGGCTTGATGGAACTGTGTCCATTTTCAACCTTATCAACTATGTAACTATGTAGTTGCTCACAACATCTGGGTTGATCCTAAGTGGGAGTCCCTCACTCCTTATTCCTTTGGGTATGTTCACATAGTGTATCTGGGGGGCGCATTTCACTGCATATTTGCACTTCAATACGCCCTAACCCCCCCCCCCTCCCCCCGCAATTACTGTAATTCATAGCTCTCATTCCGTCTGTTTCTCCTGCCGTACAATGCACACTTACGTGTCCCCTCTGTGCTTTGGGAGTGTGTGCGTCCGACGACACGTACTCTAATTTATCAACACCGGTGTGTTGTGGCACATACAGTACGCACCACAATATGCTGTGTGAACATACCCTTATACACTTCATTCTTTCTATTTCTATAACTAATGAATTAAAAATATTCTAAATTAGGTGTATTTTACCCATTTGTGTCTACAGTTCCCATGTAGACCTTTGTGCCTCCATAGTTACAAACTACATCATACTTTCTTCCACCAATACTTCTTTTTCTAATGTACATTCTAGATTAGCAAGAAAAAAAGGACAGGTAAATGGTTATATGTCTACGAGACCATATATGCAGGGTTTTATTTTATAGTCTGTAACCACAGAGACATATAGCTGTACTATATCTAAAGACCCAAAATGGTAGATTTTATTTAAGACGGTTTAAAAGTTGCTTCAGTTTTTCTTTTTGATGCATTAAATGAATAAAAATGTTTGCAAAAGTATGCATGCATTAAATGAGAACTTGGGGTGGTCCGTAGAGGATGACCTTTTAAACTGCCCAGGTTGCTTTGACTTATGGAGTCTGCCAAGGAGTTTCCTCCATATTAAAGAATTATCATGATGTAGATATTTATGAAGTTTCCATTTCCTGTGTGATTTCTAAAAATCAATCCCAAAACTGACTGTAACCATCTCAAAAGGGAATGTGTCATCCTGATGGTGCCAGAAAATTGTCAAAAGAAAAATGCGTCTGCAGTGATTGTTTTGTGCTTTTAAGTCATTTTTGTCTTCTTGTTTTGAGGTTAATGGTTCTAGTTTGGTCTTATGAAAATTTGCTCATTCCTTGCATAATGGGGGCCCCCACCCCCCCCCCCCACCCCTCTAACGTTTATCATTACGCCAACTGGCTTGGGGGAGATCATGATGTAACCTTATTTATTGTAGAATAGTTATTCACATTGCAACGTCTTGTTTCCAACATTTTTTTACATATTGTGCATGTCTGTTTCTCTGCAGATGTTCTCAGGTAGCTCATGGGTGTGTGTGTATGAATGGGGCAAACTATGCATAAAGGGGTGTTCCCACCATAGACTTTGATGGCATATCGATAGGATATGCCATCAATGTCTGATATATGTGGGTCCCACCTCAGGGAGTTGCACCTATCTAAGGAATGTGCCCCCAAAACGGTCAGCTCAGAATGGAGAGACAATGGTGCTTGCACACAACTCTCCATTCTCTGGGACTAATACCTATCACACAGGCTGCAGGAGAACTGAAAGTAAGTCCGAGACATTGCTGCAGCTGTAGTAATGTAAAGAGCAGTCCTGAGAATCAGAGCGCCCCCCCCCCCCTTCTCACATGCTGAGATAATGTGGGGCCCAACAGAAGCCCCCCCTCTGCCCCAGCGACCCCCCTGACGCTGGAGGTGCTATATGTGAGGCTGAGGGGGCCTGAATATGAGGCTGGGATGGCTGTATCCGAGGCTGGGGGGGCTGTGTCTGAGGCTGGGGGGTTGTGTCTGAGGCTGGGGGGTTGTAATGTGAGGCGGGAGGTGGGGGCTTGTGTCTGATGCTCGGGGGGGGCTGTGCTGAGGCTGTGGGTTAGCTGTAGTGAGCTGGGGGCTGTTGTCTGAGGAGTAGAGTCTGATGCTGGTGGTGCTGTGGTCTTGAGCTGGGGTGCAGTGTCCTGAGGCTGGGGGGCGGTCTGAGCTGGGGGGGCTGTAGCTGAGGGTAGAGGTGCTGAGGCTGGGGGTTCTGTGAGGCTGGGGGGGCTGTATCTGAGGCTGGGGGTTTTGTGTCTGAGGATGGGGGCTGTATCTGAGGCTTGGGATGCTGTATGTGAGGCGGGGGGTGCTGTATGTGAGGCTGGGGGGGGCTGTATGTGAGGCTGGAGGTGCTGTGTGTGAGGCTGGTGGGCTGTATCTGAGGCTGGGCGTGCTGTGTCTGAGGCTGGGGTGCTGTGTCTGAGGCTTGGGGTACTGTTTATGAGGGTAGGGGGGCGATGGGGTCGCCAGAGGGTGGATTGATATGGGGGAGGGCCCAGATGCCTCACCAGTATGGGGCCCTGAAATTTCTGATGGTGGCCCTGCTACCAAGCCTTCCTTCACACCACAAGGCTATCGGGCTTACTGAGCACAGCACACATGCTCAGTTATGCCAGTCAGCCTAACAAGGAAGTAACTCAGAGACAGTCCTACTGCTATTCTCTACATTCCAAAACAGGTTTCTGCACAGGAACGAGCCCCGCAGCCATTTTCTTCTGTTATAGTGATTATGCACTAGAGAAAAGAAGCAGACTTAAAGGTATTTAGGCCTTTTTTTTTTCGTTATGAACTCAATTATTTTATTTTTTTCTTCCTTTTCCCCGAGAACACCACTTAACTTATGTGTTCCTAGGGGAAAAATTTTATTTTGCCTTGAAACTTAGAGATATAGCACGTTTCATCAGAACAGTAGCTATTGATGTCAGGTTACACCAAGACCAAAATGTGGTGCCATCTGACATTCAACAGTAGTAACTGAGAACAAAATAAAATTCTTGCAGTTTGCATCTGCCATTACTGGTAAGCAACTGCATAAGGATATATCCAGCTGTCATGGAGTTCAATGGGAGTTTTTCAAATCTGGATGCAACTAGCTCCACCTTGTAGTGGTTTCAGGCAACTGCAGTTTTATGATTAACCAATTAACCAATATATCTGGCGCATTCTAGCACATATATGACACTTCTGGCTCAGGTAAACCACTTACCTGTTCAAGCAGTAAAGCGCTTGGATTTGCCATATGGAAGCTATAAATGTGTAGCATTGTACGGTTCTAGTCCGCCCCGCCTCCCACATGCCCCCCAAGATTGGGCGCGTTACAAAGTGCCACGGGCACTTTTTTTTAATGCACCTGATGTCGGGCTGAAAAGACGCCAGACTTCTGCCGCAGCCCCGTTCATACATGTTTGCCCAAGGCCGAACTGAGAATAAAAAAAAAAAAAAAGAAAGCATCCGCTAAGGTCACAAACCCCCCACCAACCCACATACAACACCTGCTTACAAAATTTCCCTTGTTGTCACACCTCACAACTTTTTAAAATAAACAACACTATAAGGGTGCTTTCACATAGAGCATTTTTGGTGCATTTTTGACACATTTTTGATGTGGTTTTTGGATGTGTTTTTTGTGCAGAAAGGCACGGCAGTTAATGCTGTACATTTCTGCACAAAAAACACATCAAAAAAAATTCACCAAAACCGCTCCATGTGAAAGAACCCTAAACAACAAGCCAAGAAAAGAGAAAGTGTACAAAGTCAGGTGTTGATTACAACCAGGGACAAGCCAGTATAACTCAATATAAAACCAATATAACCTACAACACTGCCATCAGATCACCAGTTAGTTCGGCAGGTCACCATCCACAGAATACAGTCACTATGATATAACTACAGACGTAAAATAACCCCGACAGCAGGGACTCACAGGATACGTCAGCGCTGATGGGAGTTGTTCTCTTCTCCTTTTCTTCTGCATCTGCCCCAAAACTCCATGATGTCTTCTCTTTGTTGTTCTCTTCCCTTTCTTTCTCCGTCCAGTAAAGACTGCAATTTCTTCTTCTCCCGGCCACTACTCTTCTCTTAGAATTTACCACAAAAAACATCTTGACTCTCTCTTTTCCCAGCACTTTCCTATCATGTTTCTCACTCTGGTACAAACTCCAATACATAGAGCCCCAAATAGTAATAGTAGTGTGCCCCCTTGTGCCCTACACATGTAATTGTACACCAAACAGCATATGTTGGACCCTAAAAATTATAAATTTAAAAAAAAAAAAAAAAAAAAAAAAGTCAGATAAGTAGCATGTAAATAGGTAGACCTCTATAAGGTAGGTATACAAGCCTCCACTCTCCCCAGTAGCAGGTAATAGATAACTCCCAACGTAGAGGTAATAGTAAATTCCTCCTCAGAATAATACACTCAACACACAAGGCCCACTTTAATAGGTACACCTGTCCAACTGCTCGTTAACACTTAATTCTATCAGCCAATCACATTGCGGCAACTCAGTGCATTTTAGGCGTGTAGACATGGTCAAGTACAATCTCCTGCAGTTCAAACCGAGCACACAAGTATGGGGAAAAAGGTGATTTGAGTGCCTTTAAAACGTGGTATGGTTTTTTGGTGTGCCAGAAGGGCGTCTGAGTATTTCAGAAACTGCTGATCTCCTGGGATTTTCAACACAACCATCTCTAGGGTTTACAGAAAATGGTCCGAAAAAAAAAAAACATCCAGTGAGCGCAGTGCTGTGGGGGGAAATGCCTTGTTGATGCCCAGAGGTCAAAGGAGAATGGGCAACTGGTTCGAGCTGATAGAAAGGCAACATTGACTCAAATACCACCCGTTACAACCAAGGTAGGCAAAGAGCATCTCTGAACGCACAGTACGGCGAACTTTGAGGCAGATGGCTACAGCAGCAGAAGACCACACCGGGCGCCACTCCTTTTCACTAAGAACAGGTAACTGAGGCTCCAATTTGCCCAAGCTCATCGAAATTGGACAGTAGAAGATTGGAAAAACGTGCCTGTCTGATGAGTCTCGATTTCTGCTGCGACATTCGGGAAAGGGAGGGTCAGAATTTGGCGTCAAAAAACATGAAAGCATGGATCCATCCTGCCTTGTAAACAACGGTTCAGGCTGGTGTGGTGTGTCATGGGTGGGGAAAAATTTCTTGGCACTCTTTGGCCCCTTGGACCAATTGAGCATCGTTGCAACACCTTGGGAATCTATCCACGAAGAATTGAGGCAGTTCTGAAGGCAAAAGGGGGTCCAACCCGTTACTAGCATGGTGTACCTAATAAAGTGGCCGGTGAGTGTAGATAAATAGGTCCCCTCAGTAAGTTTACAGATTCATTCAGTAGGTAAAAAGGTATATAATCCTCAATTAGGTAGGCCCTCAGTTAGTGGGTATATAGGTCCCCTCAGTAGACAGATAAGTATAAAGGACCCACAGTAGGTACGGAGGTATATAGTCCCCCATTAGGTATCTATATAGACCCTGTCAGTAGGTAGGTATATAGGGTCACCTCATGAGGTAGGTATATATGGCCCCCCACAGTTAATAGGTGTATAGGACCCCCATTAGGAAAGTAGTTACAAAGGCCCCCAGTAGTTAGGTAGGTAAATAGGGCCTCCCCATTAATTATGTAGGTAGACAGGGCCTTCCCCCAGTAATAAGCCAGATAGATAGGACTGCGCCCAGTAACTAGCCCAGTAACTAGGGCCGCCCCCAGTAATTAGCCAGGTAGGTCTTCCCCATTAACTAGCCAGGTAGGGCCGCCCCATTAATTAGCCAGGTCTGCCCCATTAATTAGGTAGTTAGCGAGAAGCCCAGTTTAAAAAATAAATAAAAAATACTCACCTGCTGTCCTTCTTTCCTTTCTCTTCTCCTGGTCCGGAACGGGTGGCGCTCACAGCCTAGTGTGAGCTGCGGAGCAGGCGGCGCAATGACGTCATCACATCATGCTGCCTGCTGAGTGGCCTCCAGGGGGCTGAATGACCAGGATCAGAAGATCCTGGCTGTTCTGCCAGAGCCGCTGCCTGCACAGCGCGATGCAGGCGGCAGCCGAGATCTCTGCATGGCTGGGTCTGTGACCTGTCCTGACTTTTCTGCCTGTCCCCAACTATGAGCCTGCCATATGATTTTGTACTGCGCTACACCTCAGCCACCACCGCAGGGGTAGCGACCTGGTGGTTGCCTGTCGCAGCAGGATCATCCCGCCTTGCTGTGGGCTCTGGTGAAAACCAGCGGCCCCTTAGACTTCACTCCCTGGTGCGACTTATATCATCGCCTGTGATGGTCCAGTGGATCCACTTCCACCTGAAACTGTGACAATACCTATGGTAACCATAGTATATTGCTATGTTTGTTAATTACTTATAATCATATAGCCATTCTTTTAGGTTCCCTATACATAACACTAACGCTTTAGAGCCCTGTAGTACATTTTTACCTTCATGTACAGCAGCCTGTAGTTTGTGGAATTGAAACAATCTTTAGTTTATAAATAGGCTAAATTGAAAATGCAAAAACATTTTTTTCCCTATGTATCCCTTGCTCTCTGAGAGTGTGACCGATGTAGCAGAGCTAAGCTGGATGCTTCACATAATGTGTTATCCGTGGAAAAAAATAAGCAGTGCAATGTAATTTAGCTCTGCTACACCCATCTGCTCATTTTGTTGTCACATAGGAGATGCATGTAAGACACATCTGTCATTTTATGCTGTAGCCTGTCATGCCTAAGCAGGGACAAAGCTAAGCAGACTCCTGAGGATACTAATTTATTTACTTTGGATGTTCCTCACAAAAAGTTGTATAGGTCCAATCCCTACGGCAGTGCACATTGGGGGTTAGCCTCTAGCAAAAAAAAAAAAACATTACTTAAGTATGTAAATTGGATATTTTTTATTTGGGTCAATATCTTTATGGGGTGCTAAATATAAAGCATAATCGAATTACATATTTTATTGGCGCACTTTAGAAATACACTACTCACAAAAAGTAGCTCACCAATAACCATCTGGATGATCCAGAGGAGGCATGGGAGAAGGTCATCTGGCCAGATGAGATGAAAATAGAACTTTTTGGTATCAACACCACTTTCTGTGAAGGAAGAATAAGGATTAGTACAACCCCAAGAACACCATCCCTACCATGAAGCATGGGGGGGTACATCATACTTTGGAGGTGTTTTTCGGCAAAGGAGACAGGACGACTGCACCTTATTGAAGGGAGGCTGGATGAGGCCATGGATTGTGAGATTCTGGCCAACAACCTCCTTCCCTCAGTAAGAGCACTGAAGATGGGTTGTGGCTGGGTCTTCCAGCATGACACTGACCCAAAACACACAGCCAAGGCAATTAAGGAGTGGCTCTGTAAGAAGTATTTCAAGGTCCTGGAGTGGCCAAGCCAGTCTCCAGAGCTGAACCCAATTGAAAATCATTGGAGAGAGCTGAAGCTGAATGTAACCCAGCGAGAGCCCCAAAACCTGAAAGATTTGGAGAAGATCTATATGGAGGTGTGGGCCAAAATCCCTGCTGCAGTGTATGCAAACTTGGTCAAGAACTACAGGAAACGTTTGACCTCTGTAACTGCAAACAAAGGTTTCTGCACCAAATATAAAGTTATGTTTTTCTATTGTATCAAATATTTATTTCATGCAATAAAATGCAAATCAATTATATGTAAATCATACAATGTGATTTTGTGGATTTTTTATTTATTTTTTTTTTTTTAAGATTCTGTCTCTCACAGTTGAACTGTATCTGCAACAAAAATTACAGACCTCTCCATTTTTCGTAGTTGGGAAAACTTGCAAAATCACCAGTGTATCAAATACTTATTTTCCCCTCTGTATGTACATATTGAAATACCCATTCCAGAGGAATAGTTGGCACTGCATTGTGATGAAAAAGAAGAAATTCAACTTTTATATATTCCTTGCATAAAAGCACCATCGGAGTTCAGGCATAGCGTAAGCAGCAACGTTTCGGGCTTTTAAGTCCCTTTTCAGGCTGTGGATAGTGTAGTATTGCAAGATGTAGAGCTGGGTTATGTAGAAGTGGTTACCAACAATAACCTGGAATAGATGTGACCTCTTAGACTATTTCTCCTGTATTGTGTGTGGGTGGATTGGGAGGCTAGGCACCCAGGGCCATTCCTAGGCTAAATTGCACTCAGGGAGAGGTGAAGAAATTTCGCCCCCCAACCTCCGTAACATAATGCGCCACGATGCGACAGAGTGCATCACCATCAACCAAAGCCAAAACATACAGAAAGCTTTACCACAATGTGCTACGTATAAAACTACTAAATCATAGTCCTACAGTTACCAAATAACACCGCTACACCAACCAGATCCCAGGCTAATATTACCAATGACCTACTAAGACCACATATCACCAGCACATAGTGACCGAATACCGCAACCATATAGTAACTGAATAACACAAACTGACCATTACTGAATACAAACCATTATACATCAATCAATTTTACTTGCATACAGTGACAGATACCAGTTCTTCACAGGCTCTGCAGACATATAAATGATTACAGTAAAGTTACATCCAGGCACAGGAGACGTCTCTGAAGAGTTGTTCTCTTTCCCTTTTTCTTCTCCATCTGGCCCAAACGCCATGACGACTTCTCTCGTCCACAACTCTTCACTGTAAAATTTTCAAAACAAACATCTTAGACTCCTCACTTTATCAGCACTTCTCTACCAATTCCTACATCTGTACAAACTCCCCATCTATAGCACCTCATATGATAGCCATGTAGTAGCCCCTGTGGCCAGACAGTAGCCCCTGTAGCCAGACAGTAGCCCCCTATAGCCAGGTAGTGCCCCCTAATAGCCAGGTAGATGCCCTTATAGCCAGGTGAAGTGTCCCCTAATAGCCAGGTAGTGCCCCATTATAGCCAGGTAGTGCCCCCTATAGCCAGTTAGTGCCCCCTTACAGCCAGGTAGATCACCCTATAGCCAATTTGTGCCCCATAAAGCCAGGTAGAGCCCCTAATAGCCAGGTAGTGCCCCCTATAGCCAGGTAGTGCCCCCTAATAGCCAGGTAGTGCCCTCTAATAGTCAGGTAGTGCTCCCTAATAGTCAGATTGTGCCCCCTATAACCAGGTATTGCCCCCCTAATAGCCAGGTAGTGCCCCTAATAGCCAGGTAGTGCCCCCTAATAGCCAGGTAGATGCCCCTTATAGTCAGGTAGTGCCCCTTAATAGCGAGGTAGGGCCCCCTAATAGCCAGGTAGTGCCCCCTAATAGCCAGGTAGTGCCACCTTATAGCCAGGTAGTGACCCCTAATATCCAGGTAGTGACCCCTAATAGCCAGGTAATATGCCCCCTGAAGTTAATGATAATAAAATAAATAAAAAGTACTCACCTCACCACAATCCCACGGTCCCCGCGTCCAGGTCTGAGAGCTGCTGAGCAGTGTAAGCTGCACCCGCCTCGCCCGCCCCTAGGAACGGCCCTGTAAGCACCATAGTCAGGCATCCTCAAACTGAATTCAACAAGACGAGTGCTGTCCTCACCTATATGTTGAAATACGGTCCCCTTCAGTTTAATCCATAGGACCTGCATTCCCGTATACAATTCACAGACAACAGTGGCACTATTTCTGCAGAAAAAATGCAGACCCTTTTTTTCCCCCAGCAACTATAATGACACCCCCATCCAGGGGCATAACTAGAATTTATAGGGCCCCATGGTGAAATGCGATGGGACTTCACCACCTAGTGACAATAATGTAAAACAGCAGCGTATGTAGCAATAACACTGGGAAACAAAAAAAAATTGTTGATGCCTAGTAATAGGGCCTTATTCTGGGTATTTGAGTTCTGCTGAGTCTGAAAATCCCACCCATTTTATTCCAGCATATCTAGTTTCTGAGATGTTGATTGCATGACTCTACATTGTTCTTGTGATCCATTTCTTTATAAATATGTAGTGCAGATGAATATAATTGAATTTGCTCATGCACAGTCATGGTTTTGTTTGCATGAGCTGTTTAACCCCTTTCTGATATTGGACATACCCATACATCCTGGCAGGAAGTGACTTCCCGCAAATGGATGTATGGATACATCCTGGACAGGTTCTCAAATGGGACCACGCTGCATCGCCCGCGGTAGGAGTGATCTATGACCGTGGGCGCTTAACCCCTTAGCTGCCGCAATTTCATTGTAGAAATGAAATATTTTCAGCAAAAATTTCTGAATTATGGAAAAAAAAAAGAAAAATTGTTTTCACAGCCTAATGTTAAAAAAATTAGTTAAAACACCTGTGGGATCGATATACTCAGTACACCCCTGGATATATTCCTTAAGGAGTGTAGTTTCCAATATGGTGTCTTTTTAGGGGTGTTTATTAAGTTTTAGCATCTTAGGGTGTTTGCAAACCTGAAATGGCGCCTACAGAAAATCATAATAAAAATGAGACCCCAAAGATGTTTCTCCTACTCTGAGGCTTGTGGTTGAGCCAAATAGCACACTAGGGCCACATATGGGATAGCTCTAAAAACGGCAGAATCTGGGGAATCAATATTAAGTTGCATTTCCCTGGTCACATCTTTAATTTCAGTGAAATACCTAAAGGGTAAACAAACTTTGTAAACACTGCTTTAAATACTTTAAGGGGTGTAGTTTCTTAGAGTCATTTATGGGGGTATCTAACATACAGACCCCTCAAAGCCATGTCAGAACTGGACTGGTCCCTAAAAAATCAATGTTGCAAATTTTCTCTAAAATGTGAAAAATTTCTACTAAATTTCTGAGCCCCCTAATGTCGTAAAAAAAAAAAAAAAGTAATTTAAAAAATGATGCCGATCTACATTAGACTTCCAGTTATTAACTATTTTGTGTGGAATAACTATCTGTCTTGCACACAGACATTTTTGAACTTTAAAAAGAGCTAATTTTTGCAAATTTTCAGGACATTTTGATATTTTTCACAAATAAACAAGGATTGTATGGACAAAAAATTCTTATCAACTTAAAGTGCAATGTGTCACGAGAAAACAATCTCTCAATCACATGGATAAGTAAAGGTGTCAAAAAGTTATTCTCACATAAAATGTCATATGTCAGTTTTCAAAACGTGGGGCTCTGTCAGGGAGGCCAAAACTGGCTGCAGCGGTAAGGGGTTAAAAGTTCTAAAATTTGTCTTTTCTGTTTCACATACATTTCCAACATTCCTTTAGTACGATATTGAGTGATCACTACTAGTGATGAGCGATTGTGTCAACTATCGATTCGATAGTCGATATCGGAAATTATCATGACGATATCAGATAGTCGATACCAGATTATCGCCGATGACCATTAAAGTCTATGAGAGAGGAACAACACCTTCATTCTTACACCCAAACAGGGCTGGAGAAGCTGGAATTATCATCCACAACAGGAAAATGGATATGTGCTACATCTTAGGCAAGACAATTAGGTTATAAAGTCACAGAAAAAAAGTCACAGACCATTCACTATCCCTGTCTTGTACCACAGCATGACCCTTAAACCTGCATCACCCACAAATTAAAAAGTGCCAGAAGGCAGTATTATTTGAACCATCATTTTACTTGAACTGGACATTGACTATCCCTGTCCTGGACCACAGCATGACCCAAAAACCTGCATGACCTATAGATTAAAAAGTGCCGGAAAAAGGAGTCTTTGAACCACCATTTTAGTTGAACTGGACATTGACTATGCCTGTCCTGGACCGCAGCATGACCTTTATACCGTCTGACCCACAGATTAAAAAGTGCCGGAAAAAGGAGTCTTTGAACCACTATTTTAGTTAAACTGGACATTGACTATACCTGTCCTGGGCCACATGCATAGCCCCAAACCTGCATGACCCCAGATAAAAAAGTGCCGGAAAAAGGAGTCTTTGAACAACCATTATAGTTGAACTGGACATTGACTATGCCATGTCCTGGACCGCAGCATGACCCTTAACAGTCTGATCCCCACAGATTAAAAAGTGGTCCGGGAAATAGGAGGTCTGGAACCACCCTTTTAGTTGAACTGGGCATGACTATGCCTGGCCTGGACCGCAGCATGAACTTTAAATCTAATGACCCACAGATTAAAAGTGCCGAAAAAGGAGTCACAGAGATATAGGGGCCCTTGGCCGGCTTACTAGCCATGTATGGGTGGTGAGATGACTTTGCCGGACCACAGATGCAGACAACGGCTTGAAATTTTAGATGACACGTGGCGGGCCAGGGCAGGACCGGCTTTTCTGGAAAAGAAATGCCTGCTCGGATCTGGTATTGGGCAGGCAAGGGCCATGATGTGGCGGAACCCATCTGTGTCCACCAGACAGAAAGGTAACATTTCCAAGGCCAAAATCCTGGCAATGCCGACATTCAGGCTCTTGGCTTTGGAATGGTTTGGGTTAAAGTGTTTCTTTTGCTCCCAAACCTGGTAGACAGAAGGCTGGCTGCTAGACTGGCTGCTGTACGCCGTGCATGTCAAACTGGTGGAAGGAGAAGGGGTAGGATGGGTCTCTGGTGGTGCTGGTGGTACTCGGGAGACGGTGGAGGCTGAAGCGGAGGCTGATCCTTGATCATGACTCTGAGAGACATGGGCAGCTGAGGAACGCTTGGACGTGGCGGAGGAGGAGGAGACAGAAGGTGTGACAGTGGTTGGAAACCCAGGATCGGTGTGGCCTTTTTTGGCCAAGTGTTCCCTCCATTTCAACTCATGCATTCGCCGCATGTGACTAGAAATGTTGGTGGTGGTTAAACACCTAAGATTCTTACCTCTACTGATGCATTTACGGCAAAGGTGGCATATGACATCGCTGGGTGAATCAGAGGCTTGCTCGAAAAAGGCCCAGGCTTGAGAGGTCCTGGACCTTTTTGACGGCGATAAGCGAGGAGCGGTGTTTCCACTGATCATGCCTGGCGGAATAATCTCAGCGGACTTGTGCGACCGCTCTCTCCCTTTTTGAGGCGGGACCCATACTGACCCCATCATCTTCCTTCTTGTTCAGTGATGAAGCGCTCGCAAGTAAATTCTGCTGAAAAGACCACGTTGGATCCTCAATGTCGTCATCATCATCATCATCACAGGTGACTTCCTCGTCCTGACATTCTACATCCTGGAGCTGCGGGCTACAAGCAACAGGCACTGCAAGACGTTGCCGACCGCCTGGGATTTTTGCCGATTGACTGGCTTCCTTCTCCTCCTCTGATGGCATCAGCGATTCTTCGTCAGAGCAGACAAAATCATCCTCTTTGGCCTCTTGATCTTTTGAAGTGCCTTCTGACCCCAACCGCATTTTGTCATCAAAGAGGTCTTCAGAAAATGGATTATCCACAGTGGTGGGTACACGAGTTGACATTTGGGCTGCCTTTGCTTCATGTTGGACGGATGCTGACGATGATTATGACGACATTTGTGGCCGTGACTGGGAGGACTAGTAGGTAAGACTGCTGGATGCAGGTTGCATTAACCACTGAAGAACAGATTGGCGATGCTGCTCGTTACTGAGATTCACAGGGCACCGACCTAGCGATGATAGGCCTGACGGTCCTGCAACCGCTGGCTTGCGAGTTGTCGCCAGCACTGGAAAGAGCACCTTCTCTCGTACCTCTACCTCCATGTCCTACACCCCTCTTTGCTCGCTTACCACTTGCATTTCGCTCCATGTTCAGAAAGATAAAAATTTAAAAAAGGTATGGAAGAGTTTTTGTCAGTCTCTTATTGAAACATGGCAAATCACAGCTATTCTTAAATCCCTCTAATTTCCAACAGCCAACTAGGATTAGAAACAGAATTGTTTCTATCGAATACCTGTGAAATGCGGTCTGGTGGAAGAACCGTAAGACAAAATCAACAGTGTTCTTCCTTCAGTCCCAAGGATTTACAACTGCCCAGTAGGACTACGAATTGATAGTTTTCAACAAACTATCATACATGTTACTTTATCTGCGCCAAACTGAGATTCACCAAGTGCAATAAAACTATTCAGAACTTACACGGATGAGAAATTGCGTTTCTTTGCAGCAATGACACACAAGAACAGTTACTAGAAAATTTCTGTATCCAAATTTAAGTACAAGGTGGCTCTTTGAACAAAACTGGGCCGCACCAAAGTAAAATACAGCTATTTAAAAGTTATACGGATAACAAAAGGTGGTTTTTGCACCAATGAAATACACCAACAGTTGCTAGAAAATTTCTGTATCCAAATTTAAGTACAAGGTGGCTCTTTGAAAAAAAACTGGGATGCACAAAATAAAAGGTGCAATTTCACCTCAGGTGCGAGGTGTGCTAGTAAAAAAGTGGTAAAAAAATGCCATTTCAATGCAGATTCACAGCAGAGAAGCAGAGACTGGGCTGCACCATATACACTTTCCGTTCCACCGCCTGTCTGTCTGTCCGCCCGTCCAGCCGCCCCCCCCTCCACCCCCGTGGCTGTACAGCGCTAGATGATTCTTTAAAAGTCTCTGTCTAACTAAATAAGAACTGAAATTCTCTAATCTACCTATATTCTAATGTTCACAGCTAAAAGCATAGTTGTCTGTATGAATAAAGAGAAGAACTGTGTCTCTGAGCTGTATTGAGAGACACGCAGCACACGTCTTGCTCTAGTGATAGACACTGAAAGACTATATATTATCGCTATATATCAGGAAAGCCACATAGTAGTGCTGGAGAGCAGAAGGCCATCAACTACTTGTTCTCTACAAAAAGGAACAATGGGCGTCATTTATGAAAAATGTCTAAACGCAAGAGTGTCCTTATTGCCCATTGCAACCAATCAGAGCTCATAGCAACCAATCAGATCTCAGCTTTAATTTTTCCAGAGCAGTGAAAGACATGAAAACTGAGCTCTGATTGGTTGCTATGAGCTCTGATTGGTTGCAATGGGCAACAAGGACAGTCTGTGCTTAGACAGTTCGTTAATGAGGCCCAATGTTTTGAATCTGATTGGGCCCCATAGCAGCCACAATGGCCTATGCCCCCATCTATAAATACTTTTATCATTGCATTTATCTAATACATTTTACTGAGGAGCCATAAAAGCTATAGGAACATGAGAGACCATTTTTCATCTACCTACATCTTTACGGAGCCGCCACAAGCCGCCTCTTCTGTAGCTACTGTACATTATTAGGAGACATTAAGGATCTCATCCCATGGCAGCTGCACATAGGTTAAATGTAGCAGCTCATTAACTTTGCATTTTCAGATTGACTTTTTCTCTTCATTGTTGCAAATGGCGAGACGCGGCACATTGTGCGGTATTCTGCCAACGCTGCACTATTTAAAATGACACTATTAATATACATACTTGTTCTCTTGCTCCGAGGTGTTCAAGTACATAAACGTTAGTATTTGTGCAGTACAGATTAAAATATGTTCACGCTCATTTCCCAACTCACAGACAAATTCAGCAACGCTCCGTATTATACAGCCGGGCCCCCGAAGTTGATAGGAAGTAACATTAACCGTCTTCTATATTACATTCAATTTATCAGCTACGTTGCTTTTTTTTTTTGCTGAAAATAATTTCGGTGAAATATGTTTTCAGACCTTATTTGGATTTCGTGCTTTTCAACCCAAGTCATTATCACCTCCCTGTTCCATTATAATCTATTTCCAAGCAAATGTCACTGCGGCTAATGAGTTCATTTTCTGAATTTAGGGACTTACAAATCTTGTCTAATGCGCTCCTGTTGATTAAAGGGAGCGAAAAACATACATTATTTTAAATGCAGTTTTACTTCTGGGTCTGGACCGTAGATCACAAATGTCAGGGAGCGGCAATTTGGCCTAGGTGAATTGCTATATTAAAGTTGAAATTCTCTTCCATTTGAAAGGGTAGACTGGAGATGAAAAGTAATGGGTGAATTAGAGACAGGGAATTATGCAAGAAAAAGTTTACGGTGAACCATGTGATCTCTACATAACTTCTGTAATGTCCCCGAGTGTATTTGGAAATTTCTTACATTACACTACACTTATATAATATACTCCTGCGACTTATGGGAACTCTAACCCCACTACTAACACAACATGTTATGAAGATGTGGGGTAGTCGGATAATAAAACAGCACGAAGACTAGCAACTTAACTCAGTTATAATTGACCCTTTAGCGCAAATGGACATAACCTGTACATCCAAACTATGCTAAGCTGGCTCATTCTTAGGGGGTATTTAGCAGCCGGCTATTTGATGCAACATTCAACCACCACTTACTGCTGGGATCAGAGACAGCTCCATTCCCAGCTACTTAACCATTTATACACCACGGTGAATCCAACCGCGCCATCTAACTGATAAGAGTGTGGGGCCACGGTCCATAGCGGCCTCCTTGCTACATGATCGCTGGGTGCCCAATGAAGGTCTCCGTAGCTGACATATTTGTACACCTATTACACCCTGGAATAACAGATGCTGTAGGTGACATGTTCAAGTCCCATAGTTAAAAAAATAAATAAATGTAAAGAAATAGTAAAAAAAATTTTTAAAACCTACACTTCAAATTGCTGCCGATAAAAACTAGACCCCACCTCGCAAAAAAACGAATGATCACTGGAAAAGTAAAAAAAAGTTATTTATCCTAAAAAATACTAGAAAATGGTGAAGCAAAGACGTTTTTTTTTTTTTTTAGAGATTTTTATTTGTTTTATGGTGCATTAATTTGTACCATTAAAAAGTACATTTTGTTCCGCAAAAACAAGCCCTCATATGACTATGTAGATGGAAAAATAAAAAAATATGGCTCTTAGAAGGCAAGGAGGGAAAAACAAAAACAAAAAAATTGAAAGTAGCTCTCTACTGAAGGGATTTAATAACAGAGACACAGGACATATTTCTTTTAGTGGGTGGAAATCAGCCATAGGTTTATTGAAAGCATATCACCAAAATATCAGCTGGATACATTTTGAACATAACTGTCAGGGGAAGGGGAAATATAAAGATAAAATACTTATTTTGGATATTCTATCTCTCAATGTTAAAATTAACCTACACTTAAAATTATAGACTGTTCATGTCTTTGTCAGTGGGCAAACTTACACAATCAGCAAGGGATCAAATACCGTATTTTTCGGACTTTAAGGGGCCGTTCACGCGGCTTATTTCGCCGCGGATTGGCGCCGTACTGCGCACCGGATTTGTGCTGCAGTACGGCGCCAATCCGTCGCAGTAATTACGATAATCCACAGTTCTCATAGAGAAAAGTGGATTCCGTCGCTCCTCCCAGCTCGGCGAATCCGCTGGGCGGGGAGAAAGTCACTTGCACATTATCCAGGCGCAATACGCGCCATGGATAATGCAAGTCTATGGGGCCGGCGGGTCGCACCCCCGCCCCCGCACCCGCCCCTTATTCAAGCCGGAATTGCGAGCGCAATCCGGCTCGCAATTACGGCTTGAATAAGCCGTGTGAACACGGCCTAAGACGTACCACCATTTCCCTCCCAATTTTGGCGGAAAAAAGTGCATCTTATAGTCCAAAAAATTCGGTAATTCTATCCTTCACTGTACGTGGAGCCATGGAGGCACCGAACACCAGTGCGACGTTTCAGAGGCGGACCTCGTTTCTCAAGCAGGCGTGACAGAGGCTGACCCTCCTATTCAAAGCATACCTGTGTATTGCCTTCCCCATTCTTATTAGGTAGGCAACCATTCACATGACTATAATATTTAACCTATTCGGTACCAATGATTATAAAAAAAAGCCCTTAAATTGATGTCAATAGGATATGCCATCAAAGTCTCAAGGAATGGACCCCCAAAAGTATCAGCTCAGAATGGAGATCCGGTTCTGCTTGCGCACGACTCTCCCTCCTGTTCTATGGGAGTTCAGAGAAAAGTTGAGCAGTGTAAGTTGGGAAATTATTAAGTTAAGATTCTTCAGATCAATGTTCTTTAGAACAAGTTGTGACTTTCGGTTTGCTTGTCTGTTGGGGAGTCGCATCATCTTGTTCTCCCAATTGTACATTTAATTCCTCTAATCTACAGCTGCTGATATTAGATAATATTATTTATGAAACTGTGTTAGCAAGGCCCTGACAACACAGAGAGCTAATGTAGGATAAAGTTCACTGCTGATCTGATAGTTAGGCTATGTCTCCACAAAAAACGGCCCGAAAGCAGTCGTTTTTTTTCCGAAGCAGGACCGCGGTTTTTGTCACACTTTGTACAAAACCAGCGGTCGCTTCTCGTTTTTTGTTTTTTTTTACGTCGCCCATACAGTTGTATTGTATGGGAAAATGCCAAGAAAACTAAAAGCACTGTCATATTATACAACATATTGTATAATACGTCGGCGACTATAGTTCGCCTTTTCTATTGCCACCTGTCGGGCTGCACGAATGATTGTTTCTTCAGTGCTTTTCAAAAACTAAAAGCGCCGGAAATACGATTATAGAAGCTTTTAATAAAAACCACTCAAAATTCTATAATAAACTATTTATCTAAAACATGAATAAATTTATTATTAAAAACTTCTATAATTTTTATAAACATCTATTTTATACTAAAAAACTGCTTTTATATCATTCAATACATATAAAAAGGGATTTATAAGATTAACACATGTGAAATGCTGGTAGCACCCTCTATTGGGCTTCCTCTTACACTGCTACCTAACCACTTTCCATTTTTGAAAATGTAGGTCATTAGGTTACTAAAGTTCAAACAGTTCTTCTAGATCAAATGATACCTCTAGGGGACAAATTAGTACATTACACTAAAGATTCTACCTTTTCAAACTACAACCTCTGTGGATGGTATCATTTGTGAATAGTCTCAAGTTCTATGCCTGCATTTTATCTAGTGTATACTGTGTATATATATTGAAAAACGCATCCAAAAACGCGTGCAAAACGCATCCAAAACTGCATTTTGGATACGTTTTTTGGATGCAGCTTGAATGCAGTTTCTCTTCTGGTAAAAAACAGATCAAAAACGGATCCAAAACATTGTTTGAACATACCCTTAGTCAAACAGTGCAAATAAATAAAAAGTAAGAAACCTCAATGAGGTAAGTCAGAACTGACAAGTGGTGATCAAGTTCCAGGTGAGATAATGTGTCACTCGAAAACAATTATCTCACCTGGAGCTTGACCACCACTTGTTAATAAAATTTCTGCACTTTGCAAAAGAAACGTTTGGTGTGCCATTATATCGGTTCTGTGCCACTTAGGGTTTTTCCAAACCCCTAACGTGCATCCATGGAGTAAATAAATCCAATTGAGTGACACCTCAACACAATATACTCAACGAGGTGTGTGCATTGATAAAACAAAAAAAAAACACAGGTTTGGGTCCTGCAGAGATCTGAACCTACGATCCTTGTGCTTTAAGGCAAAAACTTTACCTCTGAGCTACATTGTAGTTACTCACAGCTCTTTACATAAATAGATCTTTGTTTGACTATAGTGAGCATACTGTGGGGAAAGACATGGTGATGTCATCCTGCTGGGTCACATGATATGCAATTTAAACATAATCAAAAACGCCCCCTTCTGAGCACACAGAACTGAAGAGCTGGATGCAGGACATATGAAATGAGATCATGGCTAAACCCTTTTAAGTGTGAGAATTTCACAATTTATGCCAGAGGATCTGTTTCTAAATCACTCACAATGGGTCTCATTTATGAAAACTGTCTAGAATTAAGACTGTCCTTGTTGCCCATAGAAACTGATCAGAGCCCATAGCAACCAATCAATGCTCAGCTTTTATTTTTACAGAGTACTAAAAGAAATGTAAGCTGTGCTCTGATTGGTTGCTATAGGCTATGATTGGTTGCAATTGGCTCTGACTGGTTGCTATGAGCTCTGATCAGTTGCTATGGGCTCTGATCAGTTGCTATAAGCTCTGATTAGTAATTATGAGCTCTGATTGCTTGTTATGAGCTCTGATTGGTTGCTATAAGCTCTGATTAGTAATTATGAGCTCTGATTGCTTGTTATGAGCTCTGATTGGTTGCTATGAGCTCTGATTGCTTGTTATGAACACTGATTGGTTGCAATTAGCTCTGATTGGTTACTATGGGCTCTGATTGGTTGCTATGAGCTGTGATTGATTGCTATGAGCTGTGTTTGGTTGCTATGGGCTCTGGTTGCTATGAGCTGTGATTGGTTGCTATGAGCTGTGATTGATTGCTATGAGCTGTGTGTGGTTACTATGGGCTCTGATTGGTGGCTATGAGCTCTGATCGGTTGGTATGAGCTCTAAGCGGTCGCTATGAGCTCTGATCGGTTGCTATGGGCGCTGATCGGTTGCTATGGGCTCTGGTTGCTATGAGCTCTGGTTATTATGAGCTCTGATTGGTTGCTATGGGCTCTGATTGGTTGCTATGGTCTTACTGCTAGGCAGTTTTCTTAAATGAGGCCCAATGTGTTTTGACGAAATACATTTTGAATCACTGGTCCGGTAATTTCCATGGCTATGGTTTTGTATGTTGCTCACAGATGACATGATTTTCTCTATGCAATGACTCCCTCGGAGTTGATTGGAACCTTCATGGTCGTACTGCCTGATTGGTGATTAATAGAAGCTCTCATTATCACATGAAGGACTTCTGATATAAATTAAGCAGCTTGAGCCTGATGCTGTCAATCATTACAAAGCCGGCACATGCTGTTCCTTCATGATTGCTAGCAACATATTTAAATTGCAGTCTTGCAAGCGACAGTACACAAGTAAGACCAGACTGATATAGTTCCTTGTGGCAGAAAAGCATCTATGAACTGAGGCATAAAGTACCAAACTTGATCCAAAACCATCATGTCACATTGGGGGCAGATTTATTAATAGTGTCTAACTCTAAGGGTATGTTCACATGGCTTATTTTGGGGCGCATTTCGCCGCGTACTGCACTTAATATGCGGGGAAATGCGCCCAAAATTACGGTAATCCATAGCTCTCATAGAGAACTATGGATTACGCCTCCTCTCCCCCCTCGAACAATAAGATCGTATTGTACGCGCGGGGAGATAAGTGACATGTCAATTATGCGCGGCGATTACGCGCCGCAAGTAATGCATGTCAATGGGACCGGCGGGCTGATCAGCGCAACTCCCAAATCACCTGGCGTATTGCGACGCGTACTGTACGCCCCACAATTATGCCGGGTGTTCGCGGAGTCACGCTGATCCCGCCGACCCATAGACATGCAGTACTCGGGGCGCATATTCGCCGCAAATAATTGACATGTCACTTATCTCCCCGTGTGTACAATACGATTGTATTGTATGAGCGGGGAGAGGAGGCGTAATCCATTGTTCTCTCTGAGAACTGTGGACTACCGTAATGATTGGGGCGCATTTCGCTCGTATTAAAGCGCAGTACACCGCGAAATACGCCCCAAAATAAGCCATGTGAACATACCCTAAGGCCGTGTTCACACGGCTTATTCCCGACGGATTTGTGCGCCGTATTGAGCGCACAAATCTGCCGTGAGTAAGGGGCGGGGCCGGAGCGCGGCGGGGGGCGCCGCTCCCCGGCCCCATAGACAATACATTATCTACGGCGTGTCCGTGCCGTAAATAATGTGCATGTCACTTTCTCCCCCTGCGGCGGATTCGCCGAGCGGGGAGGAGCGACGGATTCCACTGTTCTCTATGAGAGCAGTGGATTACCGTAATTGCTGCCGCGGATTGGCGCCGTACTGCAGCGCAAATCCGGCGCGCAGTACGGCGCCAATACGCGGCAGAATAAACCGTGTGAACGAGGCCTTAGACAACGTAAAGTAGGACTAGACAGTGTTACAATGCGCCACAGTTATCATAGTGTTGACCAATCTGGAGCAGGTTACAACTGTCTAGTCTAACTTTGTACCACCTATAAGTTTGCTTATTTTTACGCCAGAAACTGCACCAACATTGTGACACATTTTTGGCGCATTTAAGCCATGCAAAACCATGTCCCTTTGCCGGACGAGGCGTAAACGTGTCTTAAACTGTCTAAAACACATAGTAAATGTGGCCTAAAGCTTGTAACACATTATTTTTGACGCAAATTGAGCCAGAATTCTGGCGCAACTTCCTTGAAAAATCTGCCCCATTGTCTTTGTATGCTGTAAAATAAAACTTTGGCGACTGGATCCGATAAGGAGTAGGTATCTTCTGGATATGCCTATTTGGGAAAATCCGTTTGTTCACAGACTTTAAAGAAATAACAATGCTGTATCAACTTTTGAAATATGCAGAACTTCTCTGGTGCTGCACCCATTCTGTGATAGTCACTGCCCCAGACCAGTAGACAACATCCCAGTTTTAAGCATGCCTTTAAAAAACTCGCTTCTTCAGGAAGACATAATCTATTATGCATGCACATCGTGAGATGGCCACAGTTGTCTCTACTGCAGTTGGTTCCACACTTCCTACCACTGTCATGAAAAACAAAGTGATGTGAAACTTGACCCTTTTGCACCGCAGAGTCCGTGCCCATAGAGCTTAAATTCCCTTTTATCCCCTTTTCCAACTACAACATTACTGCTTAGGCCCCTAAGCCCACCTAGACATGCCTACCCCACCTTTTCCCTTAAACAAAAGACGGGACCACCGGGTTGGATTAAATTTGGCCACAGCAGCCATTTTATTAACAAATATACAACATCTGAACATATATATAACAATCCTAGCACATTATATTGTGCTTAAAACCATTAACCAGACATATACATAATTAGTCTGTCACCCATGCAGACTAAAACCAACTAGTACATTTACTACCAACCAACTTGGGACAGGGGTCCTTGGAGCTACCAGATCTGGCGAACCAAGAATTACTTGCACCCAATTACCCCCAGCCGCACCACTGGCTCGAGTGCACCAACGCCATGTGAATGGCTCCACCAATTACCGACTCCCAGGAACTTTACCCTGCCGGAGCCCCCGCCTTCGCCAGACCAAACTGTAGTCACCAAAAACCGAGGGAATCAACCTCCTTTGAATCCCTCACACCAATTTGTTCCACCAACTCCAAGGACCCCTAACGCCGACCTGCCACCGTGACCTTTAACAAACAACCACCAACACCACTGCCACAACAAAAAGCACTATACAGGGCGGGCGGGTGGGACTCTCTTGACGTCCGCCGCGCAACTGAAGTCTCTGCTCCCACGCGGCGGCACGTCACTTCCGGCTGCTCCGCCCCTTCGGCTCTCTCACCTACACCATAACCCGCACGTCCCTGCGTGTGCGGTCATGCGGCGCCTCCCCCCAGCTGTGCCGGGTCTGGCCCTTCCTGTATAATTTGTGATTCATGACTAATAGATCCACAGCTTGATTCTTCATCTACCTATCCTGTGGTTGATTGCAATCTGTGTCTATGTCTGCTCCCTCCCCGCTCTCAGAGCATGCAGTCTTATTCAGACATTGATGAAGAAATACTGCAGCGGCATCCCCCTTCTCCCTGCCTAGCATTTATGGTTTTACACCAGATATATATTTTGACGGATGAGGAATTTTCTGCACATTCACAGAAGGTTTGCCAGCATTAACCCCTTAAGGACCAGGCGTTTTTTTTTGGTGACACGTTCGTTTTTCCCTCCTCACCTTCTGAAAGCCATAACTTCTTTATTTTTCCACCTACATAGACACATGAGGGCTTTTATTTTGCGGGATAAGATGTACTTTCTAATGGTGTTATTCACTATACTATAGAGTATACTGGGAAACCGCAAAAAAATTCCAAGTGGGACAAATTGTGAAAAAAAATGTATTTTTGTCATGTTTGCATGTTTTTTTTTTTTTACGGTGTTCAATCTTCGGTAAATATAATGTGTTATCTGTATTCTTCAGGTTGTTACGCATCCGGCAATACCAAACATGTAGGGTTTCCGTTATGTTTTGGTACCGTAAAAAAAAATTCTATTTTTGAAATTTGCGCCATAGCGCCATTTTGTGCGACCAATAACTTTTTTGTACTAACACCTACAGACGTCAGTGAGGGGGCATTTTTTTGCAAGTTGAAGCGTACTTTTTATTGCTAGCAGTTTGGAATACATGCGACTTTTTTGATCCATTTTTATTCCTTTTTTTAGTGACGTAAAATGACCAAAAAACGCAATTTTGGCGTTTTGGAATTTTTTTTCTTCTACGGTGTTCAGCGTACGGGATAAATGATGTTATATTTTTATAGATCGGACTTTTTTCGGACGCGGCGATACCAAATATGTGTAACTTTTTTATTATTTTAATGTTTTTATTTGTAAAATGGGGAAAGGGGGGTGATTTGAACTTTTAATACTTTATTTTTTTTTTTTTTGTACTTTAAAACTTTATTATTTTTTTTTTTACTGTAACATTGAGGCCACCTGTGGTACTTGACCACTAGGTGGCACGATTGTTAATACAATCTAATGCATTGCAATGGCAATGCATTAGGGTGTACAAAGATGGCGGTTTCCCCACTTCCTGTCTGCCAGGGTAAGTGACGGGAGCCTTCACAAGGCTTCCCACCACAATGCCCAGTGATCGGATCGGCGCAGCATAGCTGCGCTTATGCCGATCACCGCACCGATCAGTGCGCGGCACCGATCGCCGGTAATTCAGATGCCGCGGCCATCTTTGCCGCGGCGCCTGATGGGTAAAACAGCGCCAGCGGGCGGAGCCACCGCCGGCGCTGTTACTGCCGGGTGTTAGCGGCGATTTACCGCTAACACCCGGCGGCTGTGCGGGGGGGTCGCGGAACGATCCCCCTGCAAAGCCCCTTAGCGGCCCTGGGACGTACTGATACGCCCAAGGTCGTTATGGGGTTATGAAAGCTTCGGCTGTCACTCCCGACCAAGTACGACGGAGACCCGAAACTCTGCAGGGGGTTCATCACCCAATGTTCTATGCACGTGGAGCTGATGGCCAATCAGTTCCTGTCCGAAAGTGCGAAAGTAGCCTTCGTGGTCAGTCTGCTCTCCGGGAAGGCCCTGGCATGGGCTACCCCTCTGTGGGACAAGAACGATCCGGAGACGGCGGACCTCCAGTCATTCCTAAGTGAGTTCCGAAAGTGTGTTGAGGAACAGCCCGTGCATCCTCCGCTTAGACACCCCTCCTAAACCTACGCCAGGGGATCGTCTGTGGGAGGACTACGCGGTGCAATTCCGCACTTTAGCTTCAGAACTGTAATGGAACGAGGCCGCTCTGTGTGCCAAATTCAAGAAAGGGCTCTCAAGCCGAGTTAAGGACGTCTTGGCCACTAGAGACATTCCATCCTCCCTCAGTGTCTTGATCCGGTTAGCTACCCGCATTGATGTGCGCTTCTTTGAACGGGAGAAGGAACTTCGGCAAGAGCGTCAGCTAGCCCAACCTCGCCGGTTTTCTCGCCTGGCACCAGTGTTCCAGAGGCCTCCTATGCCACAGTCGCCAACACCTACCGAGAAGGCCATGCAGATTGACCGGGCTCATCTCACTGAGCAAGAGTTGGCCCAGCGTCGGCAAAGGAACTTGTGCCTTTACTGTGGCAACCCAGAGCATTTCCGGACGAATTGTTCCAAGAGCCCCAAGCATGTGGGAAACTACCGCACCTAGGTTCTGTGGGAGAGGCATTCCTAGGTGCAAACTCCTCCTCTCCACGCCTGTTGATGCCAGTACAAGTCGTCCCTTTGAAGCTGGATCCCCTTTCCCAAAGTCCCGGCATTTCTGGATTTGGGCTCAGTATCGTCTTCCGGTGGTCCGCCTGGAGAGACCGCTCGCCATCTCGTCTGTCAGCGGGGAGCTGCTTAGCGACACTATCCAGTTTGCCCACAAGCCACTGTCCCTCCACGTGGGGGCGCTACATAAGGAAGAGCTCCCCTTTCCCTACGTGTTGCCTTTCGCTCCTTGTCGCGGTCCTCCTCGGACTTCCATGGCTGCGGCCCCTACTCTCCTACGCTGGACTGACGTCGGGAGAAGTAACTCGTTGGGGTCCCAACTGTCGGGGGCGTTGTTTGGTGGAAACCCTCGCCCGGTGCTTTCTTACTCCCGCTCTACCCTTCGTGAGCCGCTGCCGGTCTGCCGCCCGAGTATCTGGAGTATGCTGATGTGTTCTCTGAGAAACAAGCTGAGAGTCTTTCTCCGCATCGTCCTTCGGACTGCCCGATTGACTTACTGCCTGGCACCAGTCCTCCTCGGGGCAGAGTCTACCCCTTATTTGTTCCAGAGACACAAGCCATGTCGGAGTACATCCAGGAGAATCTCCGTAAAGGCTTCATTCGAAAGTCCACCTCTCCCGCGGGTGCGGGGTTCTTTTTCGTATAGACTACCGGGGTCTGAACAAGATCACGGGGAAAAAAACGGTACCCTCTGCCGTTGATCACAGAGCTCTTTGACCGCCTGCCGGGTGCAAAGATCTTCTCCAAGCTGGATCTGAGGGGCCTACAATTTGGTCCGAATCCACAAGGGTGATGAATGAAAGACGGCCTTCACACCAGGGACGGGCACTTTAAGTACTGTATGCCCTTCGGACTGTGTAATGCGCCTGCCGTCTTCCAGGAGCTTGTGAATGACATCTTCCGAGACCACCTCTACACCTGCGTAGTGGTTTACCTCGACGATATCTTGGTGTACTCTCCTGACCTCGATACCCACCGCAGCCATGTCCGTCAGGTGTTGAGGCGTCTCCGAGAGAACCAGCTATATGCCAAGCTAGGGAAGTGCCTCTTCCACCAAACTAGCCTTCCATTTCTGGGATACATCATTTCTGACCAAGGCCTACGGATGGACCCAGCGAAACTGTCGGCCGTGTTGCAGGGGCCACGCCCAGTCAGGCTGCAAGCCATACAGCGCTTCCTGGGGTTCTGTAACTACTATCGCCAATTTTTCCCCCACTTTTCTACGCTAGTGGCCCCGATACAAAGAAACACGCCAACCCATGCAGCTGGCCCTCCGAAGCTGAAGAGGCATTCTCTAAGCTCAAGTCTGCCTTTGCCACAGCATCTATCCAAATCGGCGGTCGGGACCCCCAAAATCCCTTCACGTTGGAAGTGGATCCCTTTGTCTGTGGGGTTCGGAGCAGTTTTACGCAAAAAGGGCCCAAGGCAAGACCGAAAACATATGGATTCTTTTCCAAGACGTTCTTTTCCAAGAGAAACTACACGATTGGCGACTGGGAGCTACTAGCTATCAAGCTGGCGTTGGAAGAATGGCGTTATCTGCTGGAGGGTGCTCACCACCCCATCCACATCTATTCGGACCACAAAAACCTCCAATACCTCCAGACGGCTCAGTGACTTAACCCACGCCAGGCTAGGTGGTCACTCTTCTTCTCCCGGTTCGACTTCCAGATCCACTTCCGACCCGCAGAGAAAAACGTGAAAGCCGACGCTCTCTCCCGTGCCTCCGACGTGTTGGGTGAAGAGACTACCCCTGAGCACATAATTCTCCCAGAGCGTCTTATCTCGGCTGCTCCAGTTGACCTCCGGAAGGTTCCCCCGGGGAAGACCTACGTACGCCCTGCTCTCCGCAGACGCATCTTGAAAATGGGACATTGCTCCTTGGTGGCCAGTCATCCCGGCGCCCGAATGACGTTCCTCTTGATATCCCGGTTCTATTGGTGGCCAGAGCTCATTAAGGATGTCAAGGATTTCGTTCAGTCTTGTAACTCCTGTGCCCGCAATAAGACGCCTCGTCACAAGCCGGCAGGCCTACTACAACCACTACCCATCCCAACTCAACCATGGACCAACATTGCTATGGACTTTATAAACGATCTCCCTTCTTCGGCTGGCAACACCATTATTTGGGTGATCACATATCAGTTCTCCAAGATGGCGCATTTTGTCCCTTTGCCAGGCCTGCCGTCTGCCCCCCGCCTGGCGGAGCTATTCTTTCATCTGCCTGGGCTCTCTCAGCAAATTGTCTCGGATCGGGGGGGTCCAGTTTGTCTCCAGGTTTTGGCGAGCCCTGTGTGCCCAACTCCAGGTGAAGCTCGACTTTTCTTCCGCTTACCACCCTCAGACGAACGGCCAGGTGGAGAGGGTCAACCAGGTCCTGGGATGTTACCTACGCCACTTCGTCTCTGCACTCCAAGATAACTGGTCCAACTTGCTGCCATGGGCGGAATTCTCTTATAACTCCCTAGATTCGGAGTCCGCGGAGACCTCCCCCTTCTAAATCATGTATGGTCTGCATCCCCGCCCACCTCTCCCTCTGGCATCTCCATCCGAGGTTCTGGCAGCGGACGCACTGGTCCAGGGCATGAAGACCATCTGGTCCCAGACCCGTCAGTCTCTGCTCCGTGCTTCTGAGCGCACGAAGACTCAAGCCGATAAAAGAAGAAGTCCTCCGCCTGTCTTCTCCCCAGGTGACAAGGTGTGGTTGTCGGCCAGATATGTCCGCCTTAAGATGCCTTCCTTCAAACTGGGACCCCGCTTCCTGGGTCCCTTTGAGGTTATTAGCCACATTAACCCGGTCTCTTACAAACTCCGGCTCAGCGCATTCCATGTCTCATTACTAAAACCCCTGGTCCTTAACCGCTTCTCTCAAAAGACTGTCCCTCCTCCGTCTGTGGCTGATACCCCCAATGTCTTTGAGGTCATGGAGATCTTGGGTATGAGGAAAACTAGAGGGAGACGATGAATTTCTAGTTGACTGGAAGGGGTTCGGTCCCAAGGAGAGGTCGTGGGAGCCGGAGGAGAACATCCTGAACCGCAGCATTATCTAGAAATTCCTCCACTCCCTGAAGAGTGGGGGGAACAAGGTGGGGGGTACTGTCACGGATGCCCCTGCGACCCCCGTCCCGGGTCGCTGGCGCAGCCGTGCCCCGACACCGAGCGGCGCCCCGTCCCGCACGTCGGATTCGGTGTCCGCTCACCCCCCCTGCCTCTGCCGGCGTTCACTTACCCAGCCACGCTCCTGCTCTTTCTGCCTCTGTCCCGCGGCGCGTGCGACCCCGCTCCGTAGGGTGCGCGCGCGCTGGCACTGTGAAATTTAAAGGGACAGTGCGCCGGTACTGTTCCTATTTAAGTCCGGCCTATTCCTGGCAGCCTTGCCGGATCCTTAGTGCTCATAGCCTAACGAGAAAGCGTTTCCCGTAAAACCTTGTTTCCCGAGTTCCTGTGTACCGGGAACTTCTGCCTGTCCTTTGACCACGATTCTTGCCGCCTGCCCTGACCTTCTGCCTGTCCACGTTCAAGAACCTCTGCCACCTGCCCTTTACCTCCTGCCTGTCCCCCACTATGAGGCCCTGCTGACGAATCTGTACCTTGCCTACCCTTGGCCCCACCGCAAGCAAGTACCCGCCAGTGGAAGCAACCCGGTAGACTCCCGCCGCAGCAAGTCCATCCCGCTTTGCGGCAGGCTCTGGTGAATACCGGGACCTACTTAGATTCCGCTCCCTGGCGTGGGCTTCCACCATCTCTTGCGGTGGCCCAGTGGATCCACTACCAGACCATTACAAATTCCTTGCTGATGGAATGAGGTTTGCACTCAAAATCTCACGACACATGGCCCCATTCATTCTTTCAGGTACACGGATCAGTCGTCCTGGTCTCTTTGCAGATGATGCATGATGTTGCTGCCCCCATGCTTCACAGCAGGTATGGTGTTCTTTGGATGCAACTCAGCAGTCTCTCTCCTCCAAATATGACGAGTTGTGTTTCTACCAAACAGTTCTTCTTTGGTTTCATCTGACCATATGACATTCTCCCAATACTCTTCTGGATCATCCAAATGCTTTCTAGCAAGCTTCAGACGGGCCCGGACATGTACTGGCTTAAGCAGGGGGACATGTCTGGCACTGCAGGATCTGAGTCCCTGGTGGCATAGTGTGTTACTGATGGTAACCTTTGTTACGTTGGTCCAAGCTCTCTGCAGGTCATTCACTAGGTCCCCCTGTGTGGTTCTGGGATTTTTGCTCACCGTTCTTGTGATCATTTTGACCCCACAGGGTGAGATCTTTCGTGGAGCCCCAGATGAAGGGAGATTATCAGTGGTCTTCCATTTTCTAATTATTGCTCCCACAGTTGATTTCTTCACACCAAGCTGCTTGCCTATTGCAGATTCAGTCTTCCTAGCCTGGTGCAGGGCTACAATTTTGTTTCTGGTGTCCTTCGACAGCTCTTTGGTCTTCACCATAGTGGAGTTTGGAGTGTGACGGTTTGAGGTTGTGGACAGATGTCTTTTGTACTGATAACAGTTCAAACAGGTGCCATTATTACAGAGGACAGAGGAGCCTCTTAAAGAAGGAGTAACAGGTCTGTGGGAGCCAGAAATCTTGTTTGTCTGTAAGTGACCAAATACTTATTTTCCACCATAATTTGCAAATAAATTCTTTCTAAATCAGACAATGTGATTTTCAGGATTTGTTTTCTCACTTTGTCTCTCATAGTTGAGGTCGACCTATGATGTCAATTACAGGCCTCGCTCATCTTTTTAAGTGGGAGAACTTGCACAACTGGTGGCTGATTAAATACTATTTTCCTCACTGTAGGTGGGATATCCTTCTTTCCACTGTCCTGTGACAGGCATTTTAAGCTTCATTTATATAGACACCTCCGTCTATAAACACCCCCTTTGTTTACTATTCTATGGTAACTTACACACTAGCAAAACAATAAAGTTTTTCTTGAACTATAGTATAAGATAAGCCTGAGAGTGCAGTTTTATATCTTGGTCAATACTTTCTTAATGTTCTGTGCAATTTTGCTGCCATAAAAAAAGTATTTTTTATAGGCATTCTCCACGATTCTGCCGCTCGCTTTATTTTTGTTTTAAGAAGGATTGCTGAGCTCAGCAGGACGGGGAAGAGTATCGTCCATTATTTGCAGAGATAATATTTTAAGAAGGCGCGAGCTTGGACGTCCATTATTCAAGTGTGAGTTAATTGTGTGTGGAAAGATATTCACATTCAAAGCAGTCAAAAAAAGGTCCTTAAATTTTAGATCTACATTTATTTAAGAAATCCCACAGGCTGAGCGCTGCTGCATCAGGGTTTTTTTTTGAATTGTTAGAACCCGGTGAGCTGCTCAGAGGAAGGGTCCCCCCTTTTTAATTATTGAAGGGAAGGTCGAAAAAGTAAAGCGAATGTGTCTTCACTGACAAACGCCATCAGTCAGAAGGCTTTTATTTATAGTCCAAAAACCCTTTTTTTGAGAATGAAATAAATTTATATATCACTGTGTGTGATTTTATATATATATTAAATTATTGTGGCAGAGCGACCTTACGGCGATGGGCGGGGCGCCACTAGAGGGGTAGTCAGGGGGCCGGTAGAGCCCTTCCACCCGGGGGGCATGGTTGGGGGGGGAACCCAGGGTTTTTTTGGGGGAGCAACATTGGTTGCTGACATCGTATGTATACGGCTGATTTTTTTCCAGCCATTATGGGTTGGCTTTTCCCAGAACACGATTTGGGTGGGTGGCCTGTTCCTACGCTTCCAGTTCCAGGATTTTCCAGGCCCTAAAAAAAACCCTTTGTCTTCCAGGTGATCAGGGTGTGCGTTTGCTGCCAAACCTAGAACAACAGGGAGCTGGAGGAGCCCCTGGCCCCCCAGGAGGTTTGGGGAAAAAAGCCTAACCTGTAATGAGGGTTACAGTACTGTGGAGCTGGACATTGGGGGCCAGACAAGTGTAGAGAGGGTCTCCTGTTTAGTTAGTGGCCAAAACCGCCAAAGGTTTTTTTTTGTGTTTGTTTTGTATGCTTTCCCCCTGCTGGGATAAACGGAAGCCAGTGTCAAAGTGCCCATCCTTTTTTAAAAAAGACGGCGTTTCCCTGTGAGTGAAATTCTCCAGGACAGCCCCAGAGGGGCGCCCAATGAAAACGGAAAAATACTTTAATATATAATATATATATATATATATAATAAAAATTTATATTTTAAATAAAATATATAATTATTTTATATATATATTATATTAATATATATATATACAAAGCATTGTTTTTTATGAATACTTTAAGTACGGTTTTTTTAACACGTTACATAAACTTATGTTGTTAATAAGAATAGTTTGTATATCAGACAAAGTTTTTCCCTGCTGCTGTTTTTTTTTCATATTCGTTAAATCTTTTTTTGTAGACGGGTCGGGGTACTGGATTTTATCCTCTAGAGGGGGCCAAAATCTATTTTTTTTTCTGACCCTAAAAACGCCCCCCATACGTGGGAGGATAAAAATTTTTAAAAGGGGGTTTTTTTGCCGGGGACGTGCCTTTTATCTAAAATAAAAAAAAATAAAAAAAACCATGGGGCTGGGGGAGAGAAGACAGACAGCCAAAAAAAGAGCGCAAAGGGGGATTTGAAAAAAATTTTTCACGAAAAAAATTAAAAACTACAACAGGGGGATTTGTATACAAAGACAACACTTTCTCCCAGCAGTTTGAAAGTTTCTTCGTTCTCTGTATCAAAAAAAAGCAGGGATTAATCAGATAATCACACTACAACTAGTTTTTCTGTAAAACAAAAAAAAAACATATTTCCCCTACCGGTTGGCCTTGAAAACTTCTGAGTCATCTCATCAAATGAATTTTTTCTCTGCGAAGCCCGGGGGCCAGAGCCCTTTGGTTCAGGCCCTATCTAGTGCAAGCTTTGAAGTAACTAAGGCAGGTAAGGCACCCCTGTAGCTCTCTCAGGCTGCACTTTTTGTAATCACATATATTTAGAAAGTGATTAAAAACCCTTTTTTTGGAGGATCCCACGTCAACATTAGATCGTGGCAAAACCCCTTTAAAGGCATTGTCCTCACTTTAGACCATAATGGCAAAACCTCTAGGATCATTGTCTGATGGGCCAGAGCTATCTCCTAAACGAGCCCTGAAACCTCTCGATTCTGACGGAGAGGGGGTTTCGGAACACTCTTGTAGACATGAAATGTGAAATCCAAGTGTAGCCAAAGCGGTGATGCTTGGCTTAAAAATTTGGAACTTCCATTTATGTCTAGGGGAGAGTGCATATGACATTGGAGTAACTTTAATATCAGCATTTCACAAAACTGGGAAAAAAAAGTAGTTTTTATGATTATACCAAGTGTAGGGAAGACCCCAAAGGCAGGCTTACACAATTCCGGGACCCACAGCCCAAAAGTTTGTGCAAAACGACAGGTGCTTTTATTTGTCTTGCCTCCCGTTTTTCCAGCAGATTTTTAAAAAACAAACAAAACAAGGCTTTACTTCAGCCAGCCCTCAGGTGTCCCACCACAGTCCTTAGCAGAAATACCTGACACCCCATATACAGGCACCCGTCCGTGTTGCCACAAGGCTCTCACCCTCCAGCTCGATGTAGGGCACCCGCTCCTAGGAAGGGCCTTTGTGCTTCCCTCAACATCTGAGGTTGTTACTCCCCAGTAACTTGCAGGAAGACTGGAGAAACCACACCCCCAGCTCCCCTGACCTCCAGGCTTACATAGGCCTTCCAAACTCTGGCTCTTTGACTGCTCCAGTGAAAGGCTTAAGGTGCTTTCACACGGTGCGTTTTTGGTGCGTTTTTGATGCGTTTTTCAATGCATTTTTTTGTGCAGGAAGGTACAGCAATTAATGCTGTACATTACTGCACAAAAATCGCGGCAAAAATCGCTGTAACTACCGCGATTTACCACGAATTTACCGCGCTTTTTGCCGCGATTGGTGTGCAGTAATGTACAGCATTAATTGCTGTACCTTCCTGCACAAAAAAATGCAATGAAAAACGCACCAAAAATGCACCGTGTGAAAGCGCCCTTACCCAGACAAGCTGCTGTTGCAGTCAAACTAACTTTCACCCCTTCCCGACATTGGAAGTATGCATACGTCCTTGTGGGAAGTGCGTTCCCGCAAAAGGACGTATGCATACGTCCTGACGATCGTGCGGGCTTACAAGCAAGCCCCGCATGATCTTTAGATTGCTGTTACAAATCCCCCCTGGGAAAAAGTGAAAAAGTGTAAAAAAGTTCAAAAAAAATTGAAAAACAAACATAAAAAATAAAATTAAAACACATACACCGCCCTTTCCCCTTTACAAATGCCAAACACCCCAAAAAAGATCAAAAATAAATAAAGTACACATATTTGATATCGCCGCATGCATAACTACCTGCCCTATAAACATGTCATATTCATTAACCAGAACGGTGAACGTTGTTAAAAAAAACAAAAAAAAATCAAAGAAATTGGGATTTTTTTTGTTCATCCGAAGCACATAAATGGAATAAAAAGTGATCAAAAACTCATATAAACGCCAAAGTTGTACGTCAGTTCATCCCGCAAAAAAAAGTCCTTACATGGCTCTGTATATGGAAAAATAAAAAAGTTATGGCTGTCAGAAGATAGCAATGCATAAATATTGTTTTACACAATAAAAACTTTTTTTTTATTTTTTAAAGTGCTTTAACATAAAAAGAAAACATCATATAAATCATCATAATTGTATCGGCCCACAGAATAAAACTAACTTGTCACGGATACTGCTGTTAAAAATATAAATAAAAAACACTACTAGGATTGCAGTATTTTCTTCACCTGGATCAAAAAGTCTTGTCCCCCAAACTCATCCTGCAAAAAGCAAGCCCTAATACAGCTACAAACACAGAAAAAATAAAAAAGTTATGGCTCTCAGACTGTGGCGATGCAAAAACGTGTTTTCCTTTTTGAATAAGTGTTTTTATTGTGTAAAACATAAAAAAATACAAATTTTGTATCGCTGTAATCATATCGACATGCTGAGTAAAGCTATCATGTCATTTATACTGCGCAGTGACCGCTGTAAAAAATAAAGATAAAAAAACTACCAGGAATGCTGTATTTTGTTCAAAAACGTTAATAAAAATTGAGCAAAGCGTCATATGCCCCCCATAATGGTACTAATAAAAATGTCAACTCATCCCGCAAAAAACAAGCCCATAATCAGCTCCGTATACAGAAAACTGAAAAAGTTATGGCTGTCAGAATAAGACAACATAGAGACGAAATTTTTTATAGACCTATTTCTATTGTGTAAAAGCAATAAAACATAAAAAACTATATAAAATTTATATCATTTCAATTGTACCTACCCCCATAGTAAAGTTATCCTGTCATTTATCCTACACGGTGAACACTTTAAAAATGAAGCTCAAAAAACAATGACAAAACTGGCTCCAGCGGTAAGAGGTTAAACGTGTTAGTGGCCTAATGCCGCTTTAACAGAAATATCTGGCCTTCACTCTGCCAAAACCAGGAACTTTGGTGACACATACCTTCCATCTATAACAAGGCCTTGTTCCTTCTACACAAGGTACCTATAGCCGTTATCAGATAGTATGATTTATTGGAGAAGTTTCTTGGTTGTTTTTTTGCTGGTCAATATTCTAGTTCCCATTCTATGAAAATTTTCCTTACAAATTCATACAAATAATATATAGAAAATACACTTTGGTGCATTCAAAACATAAGTACTTGACTTTTCTTAGGACACTGTCCATGCTAGGGTGATAGTGCCGCACTACTATAGCGCACAAATGAGTTGCATTGCTGCATTTACAGGACTATTCAAATAAATAAAAAATACCTAGAAATAGTCCTATATATAATTAGTGTATAAAATACAGTGCCACACGGAGATACAGTAATGCGGTATATGAAGTGCCTATGGCTCTACAGCATAATGTGAGACCATAGAGTCCCTAAAAACCTTTATAGAGGCTCTGTAGAAATATAAATCAGACAGGGTGTAAATAGAAAATGTAGCTTGTAATAAAACTGCATATAAATACCATAAAGGGCCCAAATCATATATGATGCATGTGATGCCGACTGACACAAGCAAAAAAAAGTGGAATCAGATTTGTTAATTCTATCATTCTTTCAGCGAAGAGATGGTAAAAGGATTATACATGCCAGGTTCTATTATAACCCACTCAACCTGTTAAGCCTTGGCAGCCTAACTATGGAGCAAACGCTCAGACAAGAGCAACCCTGTCTAGAACCTGCCCCTTCACACTTGTTTATACGATTTTGTTGAATATCCGAAGTTACTGAAACTAGATGCAGTATCTTACAAAAGTGAGTACACCCCTCACATTTTTGTAAATATTGTATTCTATCTTTTCATGGGAACACACTGAAGGATATAACACTTTGAACCAAATGTAAAGTAGTCAGTGCACAGTTATGTATAACAGTGTTATTATTTCCCCTCAAAATAACTCAACACGCAAGCCCAAATCAATGGTTTAAGCCACTGACAAACAAAAGTGAGTACACCCCCTACATATACAATGACAAATTGTTCCCAATTTGCCATTTTCTTTCCACAATGTCATGCGATTTTTTAGTGTTACAAAGCCTGATGCATAGAATTATTATTATTATTACTTATTTTAAAGCGCCATTGATTCCAGGGCGCTGTACATTCGAGGGGGTTACATACATAACATAAGTCAAAACCAAGTACAGTGATAAGTGGATTAATGAACAATTGGCACGACAAAAGGGAGAGAAGACCCTATCCCGCGAGGGCTGTAACAATCTACAAGGAAGGGGGAAAGAGACAGAAGGTGAGGGCAGACATGTCTGTGGAGGAAGTAGTGACAACAAGGTTTTAGTGAGCTTTTATAGGCAAGCCTGAAGAAATGGTTTTCAGGTTTCTTTTGAAAGCTGGTGAAAGTGGGAGGAAGAGTCTGGATGATTATTTTTTGGGGCATTGAGTTTCCAGAGTGTGGGGAAATCAACGGGAGAAGTCCCTTGGAGACAGTTGTGGTGAGGAGCTGATTAAGGGAGAGCAAGAGTAAGAAGGTTCCTGTGAGGAGCGGAGATTGCGTGAGGGGAGATAATTTTGGAAAATTTAGGGCAGAGATGTTAATGGAGGGAGAGGTACAATAGAGAGCCCTTGTAGGTCCAGGGTTTAGTAGCTTGAAATGAATTCCGCTGGGGCAATGGGGAAAGCCAGTTGGAAGGCGGATTTGGCCAGAGGGGAGAGGCAGAGGATTAAAAGCGAGGAGAGGAGGTGGATAAGACGGGCCATCCAGAGTTAAGGATGAATTGGAGGTGGAGCTGAGGGTGCTAGCGTGGGAGGGCCACAATAGAAGGATGTTTGCAAGTAGTCCCTACGGGAGAGGAAAAAGGGGCAATGGACCAGGCATTTTTTGTAGTTCCATAGTTGAGAAAATGAAGCGGATGCAAGAGATGTTTTTCAGGTGGAGGAGGACAGCAAGAGTTAAGGGTTTTGTTTTGGAATGTGTTGTTTTTGAAGGATAGAGCGGAGTCGAGGATTACCCCCAAAGGCAGCGGACTTGCGGAACAGTGTGTAGAGTTTGTAGAGCCGATTGACTGAGCATAGAGAGATCCAGGGGCCAAGGTAGCGTTGGATGGTGGAAGATGATGATTTTTCTGTTTCTCCCTTTTTAGTTTTTGGGAACGGATAAAAGAAGGGGGAATGGAGGACAGACGTCGGGGGACCCGGGGAGAGAAAGAGAAGTACATCTGGGCCAGAATTAATTTGGGTATCGTCACATACAGGTGATAAGAAAGCCGTGGAGGCTATGACAAAACCGAGGCCAAGGTGTAAAGAAAGAGAAAAGGGACCCAGGACTGACCCCTGAGGCACACCACCCAGCTTCTTGGCACCCGAAGCCCCTCAAGTCTTGAAAACAATCATCCTTTATTGAAATAGTATTAAAAATAACACCATGTAAAGCAGCATACAAATAGAGTCCGTGCAGTGCTATCTGTGCAGTCGAAACAGCTCACACGATTCGGACAAAGATTCTTTATTTGTGGCTGTAGGCTTACTAGATGGTGCTTTTTTACTGATTGAAGCAAGGAGGGAAAAACAAAAACTTCGGTTCATACCTTTTCACGCATTCGGCTTAAGGGGTTAAAAACCAAACATTACTAAAAAGTAAAAAGAAAGCAGCAATGTGATTTAATAGTGAATAAATAATTCCTGCTTAAATTTTTTCTATGAGAAACTAGGGTTCGCCCCCTCTCCCCACTGACAATACGATCGTATTGTACGCGCGGGGAATAATGACATTAATTATTCACCAAATAGCTCCGTGAATAATGAATGCAAAGGGGCCGCGGGCCCCGCCGCGCCCCCGGCCGCGGGGGTATGTGGAATAAACCCCGAAAAAACCCAAATTTTCCTACTGTACGCCCACAGTACTTCGTGTGAACAAACCCAAAGGCAGGGTTACAAAGGCTTAAAGCAGGGCATAATTTTCGCCCCGAATCCCCCCCTGGGGCTGGGCGGAGCGGGGCGGTGCGGGGGGGCCCCGGCAACCCCCGCTGGGCCCCTAGACCCCTTTCTTACCCCGGCCGTATACCCGCTGGTAATTCACAGTCAATTTTTCCCCCGCCCCCGGATTCCCGAGCAGGGAAAGGGGGAAAATAACCATATTCTCAAGACGTGGATTTTCCGTAAGACTGGGCGTATTCCCCCCGTAAAATTGCGCAACCCTTTTCCCGGGACGTAATTACGGACTGAAATACGTCCAAAATTTTTAAACCCCCGTGTGGAACAGGACAAAAACTGAAAAAAACTCATTAAAGGGAAACAAAGCTTTCCCTTTAGGTAAACAAAACTTCTGTGTTTAGGGGCTTGTTCAACGTAGTTTTCACTCCGGTTACAAGCGCTTTAGGGGTCCGACTTGGGGCCGCTCTGCAGTCCCCAAAACGGGTCTAAAATTAGCAGGGATTCTCACTCTCATTGCGCTAACGCGCAGCAGCGTTCACATAGAGAACGCAGCTGCGTGTTTTAAATAGCGCAGCTAGCTCCCCTCTTTAAAAAAATTGCATTCATTTCCCCCACGTTTTTTTGCATTGGCCAGGGTATTTTCCCCCGTTGAAAGGCCACTGCCATTGAGGAACATTGCTGACATGAAAGGGTGGACTTTTGGGCAACAAATTTAGGGGGGGTGGTACAGTCATAATTACCCCCTCAGATGGGAAAAACCCAAGGGGTTTTTTAGCAGAACACTGCCCAGGGTATCACATTGCCTCTGCCAGCTTACCTTCTGCCCTTACGCTTCCCGTTACCCAAAAAACTTCCACTGAGGAAATAAACACACATACACCTGGCCATCCAATACTTGATTTATCAGACCAGGCCAGCTCCTTCCATTACTCAACAATTTACTGGTTGACCTTCCTTGGACCATTCTTGGTAAGGTACCCAACCACTGCATATTTAAAATATACCCCGTTTTTGAGGGAAACTTACTGGTTGACCTTCCTTTGGGCCATTCTTTTTATGTACTAGCCACTGCATACCAAAAAAAACCCCGTTTTGAGGAAGCTTACTGGTTGACCTTCCTTGGACCATTCTTGGTAGGTACTAACCACTGCATACCAAAAATACTCCATTTGGAGGAAGCTTACTGGTTCACCTTCCTTGGGCCATTCTTGGTAGGTTCTAACCAATGCATACCAAAAATCCTCCGTTTTGAGGAAGCTTACTGGGTTGACCTTCTTTGGACCATTCTTGATAGGTACTAACCACTGCATACCAAAAATATCCCGTTTTTGAGGAAGCTTACTGTTGAAACCCTTTCCTTTGGCCCATTCTTGATAGGTACTAACCACTGCATACCAAAAAATACCCCATTTGGAGGAAGCTTACTGGTTGACCTTCCTTGGACCATTCTTGGTAGGTATTAACCACTGCATACCAAAAATACCCGTTTTTAGGAAGCTTACTGGTTGACCTTCTTTGGACCATTCTTGATAGGTACTAACCACTGCATACCAAAAATATCCCGTTTTGAGGAAGCTTACTGGTTGACCTTCCTTGGACCATTCTTGGTAGGTATTAACCACTGCATACCAAAAATACCCCGTTTTGAGGAAGCTTTCTGGTTGACCTTCTTTGGGCCATTCTTGGTATGTACTAACCACTGCATACCAAAAATACCCCGTTTTGAGTAAGCTTTGACCCAATCATTTAGCCACCCCAAATAAAATTCCCTCCGATCCTTAAACTTGGCCATTTTTTTCTGTTTCCAAGTTGGAATTTTCTGGGCCTCAAGCAAAGTCTATAATGTATTAATGTATCATTTATAATACCAATGCCTTATTACATGGCAGAAGGACCTTTAATATGCCTATTGTTGGTAGGTACTAACCACTGCATACCAAAAATACCCTGTTTTGAGGAAGCTTACTGGTTAACCTTCCTTGGACCATTCTTGATAGGTACTAACCACTGCATACCAAAAATGCCCCGTTTTGAGGAAGCTTACTGGTTCACCTTCCTTGGACAATTCTTGGTAGGTACTAACCACTGCATACCAAAAATACCCTGTTTTGAGGAAGCTTACTGGTTGACCTTCCTTGGACCATTCTTGGTAGGTACTAACCACTGCATACCAAAAATACCCCGTTTTGAGGAAGCTTACTGGTTCACCTTCCTTGGACCATTCTTGGTAGGTACTAACCACTGCATACCAAAAATACTCCATTTGGAGGAAGCTTACTGGTTCACCTTCCTTGGACCATTCTTGGTAGGTATTAACCACTGCATACCAAAAATACCCGTTTTGAGGAAGCTTACTGGTTGACCTTCCTTGGACCATTCTTGATAGGTACTAACCACTGCATACCAAAAATACCCAATTTGGAGGAAGCTTACTGGTTCACCTTCCTTGGACCATTCTTGGTAGGTGCTAACCAATGCATACCAAAAATACCCCGTTTTGAGGAAGCTTACTGGTTGACCTTCCTTGGACCATTCTTGGTATGTACTAGCCACTGCATACCAAAAATACCCCGTTTTGAGTAAGCTTTGACGCAATCATTTAGCCACCCCAAATAAAATTCCCTCCTATCCTTAAACTTGGCCATTTTTTTCTGTTTCCAAGTTGGAATTTTCTGGGCCTCAAGCAAAGTCTATAATGTATTAATGTATCATTTATAATACCAATGCCTTATTACATGGCAGAAGGACCTTTAATATGACTACAACCATGGCACCCCCTATCGCAACACTCGTCTCTGGATAAGCTTTTGTGGTAAGTAAAGGGATATATTCCAAATCTCTTCTCCTCCTTGTCCAAACCAACATACAAAATAATACAATGCTTTATAGTTCTAAAAAATCTCTGCTCAGTGCCGAGAGATCAGAGAGATCCCTTTAATTACAAGTCTGGATTTCTGTGGCAGCGCTTGCCCAGTCTGTAACTTATCCAAGATGGGATTACAGATGGTGCGGAACTGATTGATACATATGCATGAGCCACATTGTCATTCAGACGGTGCTTCTCCTCTGTTTATGACAATCATCATGGTTACAGTAGTTAACGATTCAGCACTGACAAAGAATTGCGCATGTTCTTTCTAAAAATAATTTCTGTTTGAACGTTGTTAATTAAATGCTTCCATGCTGTGCGGTTTATTAATCTTCTGGTACTCTGCCATTAAAAAAAGAGGTCCCTTACCCTCTAAAGTATTTAACTCAAAGACTGTTGTGATCAACACTTACAAAGTATGCAGATTGGGGGATTTGAAAGCTTGTGCACACATGAAAAAAAGTGTTTGTCCTAATTACAGCCAATGCTTAAAACTTTATTTTGATAATTATGGAATGACGGGTGGAGGGTGAGGGAAAGGCGAGAATGTAGAGATCGTCCTATCGGGAGCATTAAGGTCAAACATCAACAGTTTTTTTCCAAACAGGGGTTCTATGCATGTTTTATCCCCATATTATTTATTACAATAATATATATTGTTCCCTGTTAATTTTATACTTTTAAATATTTATGTATTTTTTTTTTAATTTTCTGTCCCTTTTCATTTACTCTGCAGCATAATATGCGACGATAAAAGCATAACATGAGTGTATGAACAGTGTTGTTTTGCTGTAGTTTGGAAAAATTAATTCAGATTTTATTAAAGGGGTTTTGCCATGATATTAAATTGACGTGGGAACATCACAAATGCAAATATAAGCAAGGTTGTAAATATAAGTAATTAAAAAATATGTACCATATTAGAATGACCATCTCCTTTCTGTTTCAGTTGTGTACTGCTCGTTGTTAGGGGTTCCGACCAGCACTATTACTTCTCCTGGCCTGGCTGCGCTTGCTCAGTTGAATATTCTCTCTGTGACAGCTGGGCTCGGGAATGTGCATTGCTGCACATGTGTACTTCCTCCCGTAATGTTGCTCCAAGTGCTTTTATCTCTCCCCATGTTCTCATCTCTCTTGCACTGTGATCGGACCTCCTGCTGCCTGGTCTCCTGTTTCTTGTGATCTGACCCCCTGCTGCCCGATCTCCTCCTGTGTGCTGTGATCTGACCCCCTGCTGCCTGATCTCCTCCTGTGTCCTGTGATCTGACCCCCTGCTGCCCGATCTCCTCCTGTGTCCTGTGATCTGACCCCCTGCTGCCCGATCTCCTCCTGTGTCCTGTGATCTGACCCCCTGCTGCCCGATCTCCTCCTGTGTCCTGTGATCTGACCCCCTGCTGCCCGATCTCCTCCTGTGTCCTGTGATCTGATCCCCTGCTGCCCGATCTCCTCCTGTGTCCTGTGATCTGACCCCCTGCTGCCCAATCTCCTCCTGTGTCCTGTGATCTGACCCCCTGCTGCCCAATCTCCTCCTGTGTCCTGTGATCTGACCCCCTGCTTCCCAATCTCCTCCTGTGTCTTGTGATGTCTTCCCCTGCTGCAAGGTCTCTTGTATTGTCATTTTTCTCCCTGTTGTTCTAGCCAAGCACTTGCTATTTGTGCTTAACTAGAGCACAGAGATGTTTACCCTGCCGAAGTCGATTGAAAACTGAGTATTCAGCCTTGGGGGCGCGCACAGGAGGTGGTGTGTTGACATCAAAGAGGCGTGGCTTGCAGGAGATTTTTTTTTTTCCCTGAAGTTGAAGACGCCCCTTTTTTAAGCCAAGAGAAGAGCCAGGGGACTGGTAAGGAGAAGAAATGAGATCTTGGCAAAACCCCTTTAATTTTGCAGCATGTTTCTGAATATTTAATTCCCTCTTCTATTTAGTGTTGTGCTTCGGATTTGATTCAGGCTGATTTGGCCAGACCAAAGTTTTGAGACACCATATGGCAACATATGGGAAAGTAGGGCCACCAATCAAAAGCCTGCCATTGAGACAGGAAAAAAGAAGCATAACATTCATTCATGAGCGATATGCTTTTTTTCATGTTTGACTAACATTCTTCCGATCAGTTGCCCAAATGATACACTTCCTTTTTCCTGTCTGACTGATGAGCTTCCGATTGGTTGCCCGATGTCACGGTTCACGCCGAGGTCCCTGCTATGGACCGTCAGCGTGCCCGTGTCTCCCGTGACCTGGCCGCTGCGGCGGCATCCTCTGGTGTCCCTGGCTCTTGTCACTCACCAGTCCCAGCTCCTGTCTTTCCTGCAGCAGTTCCTGCTGGCAGGTTTGAGTCTCCATTGCTTCCTCCAGCTCCCTGGCATCTTGTGTGCACACGTGCTCCCTCTAGGGGCACGTGCGTGGCACTGCACTGCATTTAAAGACACAGTGTTCCGGTTTCCTTCCCAGTGACCTGTGACCTCTGCCTTCATAAGGAACTTCCTTGCTGTGCTCCTGGTCAGTTCGTTGGTGTCCCCCACTTGAGCTAGACCTCTGTTTGCTGCGCACTTGTTGTTTAACCCTTGAGTTTCCAGTGAACTTTTGCATTTAACCCTGCACTGTCCAGCGCATCCGTTTCCCTGCTGTTTCCTGACGTACTGTTCTCCTGTTACCGCCTGCTGATTTCCTGCTGCTGTAATACCTCAGTTACCTGCCTGGGACCCTGTCACCTGACTACAGCTACACCATCTGTTTATCCGTCACCAGTGTCCGGCTATCCAGTCCTGCACTTCGGCTACCCACCGCGTGTGTTATCATCTGTGCCCACGGTGGGCTCAGAGGATCCGCCATACCTTGACGTTTCTAGCCATCCCCGGTTAGAAAACGTGACACCCGAATGATACACTTCCTTTTTCCTGTCTGACTCATGAGCTTTCAATTGGTTGGCCGAAAGATACACTTCCTTTTTCCTGTCTGACTCATGAGCTTTCAATTGGTTGGCCGAAAGATACACTTCCTTTTTCCTGTCTGACTCATGAGCTTTCAATTGGTTGGCCGAAAGATACACTTCCTTTTTCCTGTCTGACTCATGAGCTTACAATTGGTTGGCCGAAAGATACACTTCATTTTTACTGTCTGACTCATGAGCTTCCAATTGGTTGGCCAAATGATACACTTCCTTTTTCCAGTCTCACTGGCAGGCATCTATTGGTTGTTCGAGTAATACACTCCCTTTTTCCTGTCTGACTGATGAGCTTCCTATTGGTTGTCCAAATAATACACTTCCTTTTTCCTTTCTGACTTATGAGATTCCAATTGGTTGCCCGAATGATACACTTCCCTTTTCCTGTCTGACTCATAAGCTTCAAATTGGATGCCTGAATTATATACTTCTTTGTTTCCTATCTGACTGGAAGGTTTCTGATTGGTTGCCCGAATGATAGATACACTTCCTTTTCTTTCCTGCTGTGACTGGACAAGGTTCCGATGAAAACACTTCCCTTTTCCTGTCCTGACTCAAAAAGCTTCAATTGGATGCCTAAAATTATATACTTCTTTGTTTCCTATCTGACTGGAAGGTTTCTGATTGGTTGCCCGAATGATAGAATTCCTTTTTCCTCTTTGACTGACAAGCTTCCGATTGGTTGCCTAAGTAATGCACTTCCTCTTTCCTATCTTTTCTATCTGACTAACTAGCTTCTAATTGGATGCCCATATAATATGCTATTTTCCTGTCTGACTGGCAGGTTTTGATTGTTAGCCCCAGTGATACACTTCCCTTTTCCTGTCTCACATGCAGGCTTTAGATTGTTTGCCCAAATTATACACTTTTTTTTTTTTAACTTTTTTTCTGTCTGGCAGGTTGTCTGGCTATATGTCAGGTTGCTCAAAATTTAGGTCTGGCTGAATTAGTCCAAGATCGAAGCACAACATAACCTAAATCTATTTTTGGGGAAAACTGGGTGATAACCAGAATGTCTGCAGTTTGACTCTCACCTTAATCATGACCTTAATCAAATTTCAATTTGCCTCATTTTAAAAAGAAAAAAAAAATTGCCCAGTTATAATATAGTCCTATGGTATTTAGAGAAAGTGTAGAGATCAGCTCACCGATACCTCTCCTGTGGGAATGCACGGATCCAGTGCAGGACAGACACTGTTACTAATTAGGAAGAAATAGACGATATCCAGAAAATTCCCTAAAAGTCATCACATTCAATTCAAAAGCATGAATATAAAATCCAGACATCCAAATCCTCATCAAGGATTTGGATGTCTTTATTTTATATTCCTACTTTTGAATAAACTTCATCATTTTTATGGGATTTGCTAGATTTCACCTATTTCTTCCAGTCTTTCATAAAATAGAGAATTTGACCAGATAAGTCTTTATGGGAATTGCATTTCATGCAATTGCCCGGGACAATGAGTCACTGTTGCTTTCACCAATTTGGATTTTTCATGATGCATGCAGCTAATATATTGCTCCAGATGTTGCTCTCTGCCGTATCCTGTACATTTACCTCCCTTCTCCTTAAAATGTTGTTGTGTGCTCCCTGGTCATCTTTCTCAGTGTCCTGATCCCCAATGACCTTCTCATACTGGCTTGCTTCCTGACTACTTCCATTTGTCCACTGCATGTCAGACCCCACCTCTCATACTAATAGAACTTAACCTGTCCCGACCACTAATATAAAGAGCATTCATTTGGCTGCCAACTCCGAGAGACATGTCCAGTACTCTCAGGTGTCAGGGAGAGCTCCCCTCTTTGAAGGATCTCCCGATTTTTTTTTATATTTTTTTAATGTTGAAACCAATTAGGCTGCAGTATATTGCTATGTAATAATTCAAGAAGCCTATTAGGCCCTGTCTGACACAGGTCTTATAGACTTTATGCATGGGAGACCCAAAGACCATTATTTCACATCCGGCAACCATCGGCACCCCGCCATTGAACTTGCAGGATACTAATGTTTAAATAGATTGAGCCCCCTTCCTATGCCATAGCCGCTACTAACCGTGAAATCTAGAGGACTAAGCGCCTGGGATCGGATCTACCTTACAATATATACCATTAAAGTTGACTACTGCTATTGGTAACTACTCTTAGAGTAGTGCCCTGGTGTATCCCTGCAGTCTAGGTCACAGTACAGGGCTTAAGGGGCAAAAAACAGGGTTTTCCTAAGACTTTGCTTCTCAGTTTAACCTAATATCAAATCCATAGCAATCCAGGGGTCTCACATTATCATCCACTAGGCAGGCCCATGTCACATTGCAGTTTTCATTCACTGTATTTAACTCCTATTACAGCAACTTGCTGCTCTTGAAACCGTAAAATAGCCATTGTATGTTCGTGTTAGCCGGACCAGCCATAAGGTCTCAGGGTTAAAGGACACCATGTTTTACTGGGCCAGTAATTGTCTCACTAATTAAAGCACGTCTTTAGAAATTGACTGAATACAAAAGGAAAGGCAGAAAGCTGCGTGTAGCAAGAGGTTTTCTGACCTTACACGGATACACCGAAATGGCCATTAATCTTGTATGTTGCCACTAAGAAGCTGAGCACATGCAATGGCATGCTGTAATAGAGGTATCTTAGGGTGTTGTTTGCAGGGAATTACTTAATACAGGCCAGATATACAGTCAAGTCACATTATTATGACCACCAGCTAATATCCAGAGTAACCGTCATGTTCAGCACAGACCGCAGCTAGACTGCCTGGGACTTCAATAAGGTCCTGGTAGGTTTTCACTTGTATCTGGACTCATGCTGACTGCATCCCACAGCTGCTGGTGGCTCCATAGAGCGAACACGATGGTTGAGGGGCTCCCACAGATGATTAATTGGGTTCATGTCTAGGGAATTAGGGGGGCAAGGTAGTAATTGGAAGTCTTGGTCATGCTCTTTCAACTAATATTTCTAGCCCTGTGACGTGTTGCATTGTCTTGCTGAAAGACCCAGGGCGGATGGGATGATGTATACAATACGCCGCAGGGTGTATTGTAAGGTAGATCCGATCACAGGTGCTTAGTCCTCTAGGTTTCACGGTTAGTAGCGGCTGTGGTATCTAGGTAGTTAAACAGCATGAGGTGTCCAGGATGCTGATGGTTGCCAGACATGAAATAATGGCCTTTGGGTCTCCCATGCATGGAGCCTATAAGCCTATAAGACCTGTGTCAGACAGGGCCTAATATATTCAGCATATATGAATGTACCATATCTGCAAGGATGGATTTATAACCAAATTGGTTAATAGTGCCTTCCACATAGATGAATGTCCAGAGAATGCCACAAAAACATTCGCCAGACCGTAACGTTGCCACCACCAGCTTGTATTCTTCCACCAGTGGTTGCAGGGTATTTGCTTCTGATATTTATTACCCCGGCATGCCAACATCCATCCGTTTGATGAAGCAGAAAATGTGACTCATCAGAGATGACAACTCTTTGTCAATTAGCGGAGGTCCAATTACTGCCATAAAAATGTAAGCCTTTTCTGCCAAAGCAATTTTGTTAGCAGAGGTGCAGTGGCCCCTGTCTGCTCCAAGGCCTCATACGTAGTAGGGTTCACTAAGCTCTTGTTTTAGACATATCTGGAAGCCCTGGATCTTTTTGGTGGTGAGCTGCTCCACCGTACAGGTCGCACCGTTCTCGCACACCTTCCTCACTAATGTTCACCTCTCACAAAAATGGTACCATTTGTCCACTCATGATACACTTTCACTACACTAAGCAAACAGTTCATAAACTGCGCAGCTTCAGAAATTCCACCACTCTTGGCACGAACACCAAAAATAAATTTTTGACAAAATCGCCCCCTTTAACTGTTTAAACCGGGAAATAAAACCCCACCAAGACAGCTCACCACACACGACTTTCTTCGTGAGTCAAGAGCTTTCGATGCGGATGAAAAAGGGGGGCAAATAACAAAATTTGCCCGGGTTAAGGGGGTGTATTTACATTACATTCTGAAAAAAAATTCCCTACAAAGCCTCAACTGATAAAAAAACCCCTTAACCAGTATTCTCGATTCTACTCGACTCTCAGAGCAGCACAGGTCTGGCTGCTGATTATACAGCCTTGTCTGCTGCCATCCCACCTACCGTAAAAATTTTCCCAGCATTTTTTATGTGCTATAGATAAAAAATTCCATCAGCTTTTGAAATTTTTTCCCAAAGACCTTATATTTTGATGTTTTTTTGTCTGTTACGGGCTGTTTTGGCGGGTGCATTTGAACACATAGCCCCAATTTTCCCCAAAAACTGGAGGCTCTATGGAAAATGGGAAACCTCCCAGGCTCCCAGTAGAGTTGTTGAGTGCCACAATATGTCCCTGTAAAGCAGTGCTTTATGAACATTTCCTTTGCATGGTGTTGGATACACTCACAACTAAGCCCGACTTCAGTTTTCCGGGATATTTTTTTGCCTCTTTAGTACACAAGTACCTGTCCATGTTTGTTCCTCGCTCAGTTATTGTTTCCATTTTTTGGACACACCAAATATGACTTGTGAATGGTATGATACATACACAGGTGATTCACATTATTATCACCACTTTTCACTTTCAGGGCGACATGTATGATCGGGATTTGTGCTTGTTTTCTGGCGAAAACGTCGCCTTACCGATCCGAATCCCCTGTCGGACGCACTAGGGTGTTAGGCCAACCCGCGATTTCGGATGGCCTAACATGAAGGGGCGTGCAATGGCGCGGTGTGGGCGTTCGGGGGGGGAGCGGCACTTTTTAATACTCCGAGGCATCCTGATCGCGGCGGCAGAGGGGGCCTTGCGCGCCAACAGCTCCGACAGGCAACCTAGTTATTGTGGCTAAATGAACGGAGGGGGCGAATGAAGCGAGAACTAAATGGGTTGGGGCAAAATGGCTCTAGGTCACTTTACATCAGTACACGCTCTCAGCTCCTGTGCATGGGGTAAATTTCAAAAACTGTTTTTATTAATGTAAAACATTTCTGAAAAAGAGCCAAACCTTTAAAACATACTAAAAAAAAATCACAACAAGCTTTGTCCCCTTTCCCCCGGCGCTAATGGGAATTGGATTAGAAAATTCCCGGGAATACAGTAATTTAAAATTCTGAAAGCTCTTCTCATTGGTCGGCATAACCACCCAATGAATAGGACGACAGGGCCATTATAACCTATGGAGAAGTTTGACCAATCAAATGAAAAAGGCGGAAAGTTAAAAATACGTAAAACAGAAAAGAGTGTTTGGGTTGAGCTAGCGGGGGCTGGTACCCCGGCCAATAGAATAAATAATCTTTTTTTTAAACCCATTCAAACCCCCAACGTCATTTTTTCAGACCCAGTGCATCGCAGGGGCCCCGGTCCCATGTCCCCAATTCCCTACCTTTTTTCAACCCCCTTTTTAACCAAATGACGCTGCCCAAAACCCTTTCCTTCACATACCCCTTATTCTGGAAAGCCAACCCCCCCCCATATTCAAAAATGAAAAAACAAGTGTTGGATAATTTGCCAAGAGCCATTTTTTTAAACATAAAAAACATAAAATCATAGAAACGAATTGAAAAAAATTTTTTCCATAAAATCACCCTTTTAAATAAAAAACACAAAACTATATATAATTACCAAAACAGAATAACAAAAAATAGTGAAATTCTCCTCTTGGGGGGGTGTCCTGAAGCTAAAAATGATCGGGGCGCCCAAACAAGTAAAAACAATAACGACCATTCCCCCCACCGCCCCCCATGGCTGGGGGCACCAAACCCAATTAAATGGCCCCACAGATTACCTGCCCCCGGGTACTTTTCCCCCGCAGGCCCCCCACCCCCTTTCCCCAGAAAAATTAATCCCCCAAAAAAAATTGAAATCAACCTCCTTATACTCCCAACACCAATTTGTACCACAAATTTAAAAGGCCCATACCGGCCAAAAAGGCTGTATGACCCTAAAATTTTAAAAAACTACCCACACTTCCCCTCACTGCCCCCCCCCCCACACTATATTCTACATAAAAAAAACCTCGGGGGAGGGCGGGTCACTATTCAGAGTCCGCTTAAATGAATTTCGGGGGCTCGGCTCCTAACCTCCCCAAAGCTCCGCCCACTCGGCCGTCATGACGCCAGCCCTGCGTGCGGGGCATGCGGCCTTCCTAGCTGCCCCCGGATGTTCGTCCTTGACCCTAGTGATCGCAGAGGCCGTGCCTTCCCCCAAATTTCCTACCTTTTCCCCCCCCTTTTTTACCAAATACTGTTCCAACCCTTTTTTCAATACCCCTTATTCTGGAAGCCAACCCCCACCCAAGTTAAAAAAAAGACAAACAATTGTTGGATAATTTTGGCCCACACCCTTTTTATTAACATACAAACATTAAAATAGAAAAAAAAATTTTGAAAAAATTTATTCCAAAAAAATCATCCATATAAAAAAAAAACCATATATTACTATATAAATTATCATAACAAATAACAAAATATAGTGAAATTCTCCAGTTTTGGGGGGTGCCTTGAAGCTAAAAATGATCTGGCACCAAAAATAAAAAACAATAACGACCATTACCCCCACCGCCCCCCACGTCGGGGCACCAAACCATATTCATGGAACCACAGTTTACCTGCTCCCAGGTACTTTTACCCGCAGGACCCCACCCCTTTGCCAGACCAAAATTAACCCACCATATAGAATTGAGGGGAATAAACCCCCTTAGACCCCCTAACCAATTTGTACCCCAAATTTTCAAGGACCATCCGCCACAGAGAGCAACATGAAACCTCATTCAGCGAAAACCCCAACAACCCAAAGCTCTCTCAATCCTTTCCCAACCCAAAGACCAAAGGGTCAATCCCCACTGCATTAAGATGTACACCATTTTTAACCAAAAGTTTCCTTACCAATTCCAGCTCCGTCCCGCACAAACACCCCCATTGGGGCCCAAAACCCCCAACTTCCTATTTACTTTTCCCCGGGTTTTATTCAGTCGCTCCAGATCTTCCCCCTCCCCAACAATGGCGAACACATATCTCCCAAAATAACGACCAAATCCGGAACGAAACCCATATCCTTAAGAGTTGCTTTTTATCCCGCAGAGCCCGAGCAAAACGCCCCCCAAAATCTTTTTCCGGCCCGCATGTAAAACCCAATTCTTTGGGGGTTACAAGCTCCAGGCCCTCAAAAATTGGACATTACCCCACCCAATCATCCTTTCCTTCCACCAAACAATTGCCCACCGACTACGTGAAAAACCTAGTTGTCGTCCACCCGGGTTTAACTTTTTCTTTTTGGCCCCCAAGGAAAATGAATTCCCAAGTATCCAAATAGGCAGATTCCGAGTAAAAGATAAGAAAAACAATACAAGGACAAATAACATGACAAAAGAAAAAACATTTTGAACGTTACACCAAAGGGCGAACATTAACAAATTATCTGATTCCCTTTTCCCAATTTCCTCCCCATTTTCCGGGCCCACAACCCCCCCAATGCATTTCCCGTCGCACCCTATCGAAAAGAATGGGAGCAAAATGGAGGATCTAAACCTAAATTTAATAAGCATTTTTCTGAAAACCGACGAAAACTGAACCTTGACAAAACGAACCATCTTAAACCTCGTAACGGACCCTTCCCTAAACCCCTACTCCAAAAATTCTTGAAAACTTTTTAAGGGACAAACCAACCGGCCACTTTTCCAGCCATACTCAAAGCCCTTTTTCCAAAGGGATCGTCTTTGAACGGCGAATAAAAAAATTCCATTTTCTTCCCCCGACACACCATCCCCACCAATACCCCACCTCCCCTTTAATTACTTGGAAGACTAATTCCCCAATGCCAATGCGCTAAAAAAGCCAGTGAAAATCCCAAGCTAACAACCGGATTTCAAAATTGGAAGAAAGATCCTAACCAACTGACCCGCAACCGTTCCCAATAACTGGAACCCAAAGGTCGCCCTAGTCCCTACACACCCCCCCTTCCGTCCCCTCTCAAGGCCCCGGCCACTAAAAAAATCTTCGTCACATACGCTGCTTCGGAGTTATAAACCAAAAGCGATACCCGAAAAAACTTGAAACTCGCACATGAAACCCCCTTTTTTCTGCCCATACAAACCCAACAAAAAAAGCCCCCCCCGATCGTCCAACAAATTACATCACCTAAAGCTGTTATCCAAAACAACCCATAGCTGCCAAGAAGCATTGAACCTTCCATACTGATAGTAAAACCCCTGAATAAAATGAGGCCCCCCCGGAACCCTTTTCCAATTTTGGCTGGGGACAATCTTCGCCCTTGCTCCTCCCCTCCGGACCAAAGGAGGGAATCGATCCCACTAAAAACCGAGAGGAGATCAGCTAGGGAAATTTATTCACCCCGGGAACATGTTCACCCACCACACATGCATTCAACTTCGGGCCCTTTTAATACCAAATGTCGTAAAAGGGCGGCCCACCGGAAGAGAAGATGCAGAGGGTTTTAATTACTTGAACTACACCCAATTTACCCAAAGGGGAAACAAACCCCGGTCCTAAAAAACTTCTCACCCCCAAATTCCACTCCCAACCCACTATTGGAAACAACCCCAACAACAAAAATTCCACAATTTTTCAACCCACCAGGTGTCGGCAGGGCCAGCACACCACCGACCCCCCAAAAGGGCCCCAAAAACCAAAATTCCCCTGTGCATCCGTGAAGTATCTATCTCCCTTTGACAATCCCTCATGTAAATGGGGGAACACCGTTATGAACCAAAAAATTCTTTCCCAAACCCCAAATCTTCCCTAAGCCATAGTCGGGGCCGACGAAAGATTGGCCCCAAATTCCCTGCCGGCACTCGCCAAACGCGAAAAAAAACCCCTGCCATGGGGTATAATACCACCAAATTTTCAATTTTCCAAAAAGGGGACCACTCCTTCAAGTTTTTTTCCGCAAACGAATGATCGCCGAACTGATTTTTCAATACTAACTTGTCCCCCCGTAACCTACTTTCCCACCTCCCGAGTCTTTTAAAAATACCCAAAAAAAAATACAATTTGAGGCCCACTGCTTATCAGGCGCCAAAGGGAAACCCAAAATCCCCAAAAAACCCACCAATGGCCCCTCAACACGAAAAGAAAATTTAAAGAACTCCCGGGGCCCACACCAGAAAGTCACCAATAATGTATTATGAAGAAAACCCGGAACACCCCGAATCCCCCATCCCAAAAATTGTAAAACCCTCAAGTAGGCCAAAATAGAACATCCCCATCGGAAGGCAGCGATCTAAAAAATTTTGGCCATTCCAATAAAAACCCTAAAAAAACGTAAACTTTTGGGGTTTAAAGGGAACAAACGAAACGCAGATTCAATATCGTCTTTGATCAATGCCCTTGACCATTTAACCCCACTAAAAAGCAAAGTGCATCAAACGACTATAACCCTGAACACATTTTTTGCGGATCCGTCTTAACTATTTCCCTTTCTGAAAAAGATGAATAAGCCCCAAATTTTTTCACTTATTTCTTAGGGAACAATTTAAGGGGGAAACTATCAAGTCCACAACGGTGGGTAAGTAAATGGACCCGCCCTCCTTCCAACGAACCCCCTTTAGATAATTTTTCACTAAACTACCGAGGGGTGTCTAAGGATTTTAAAATTTCCCAAATGGGGAGGACCCCATGCAAAGGGGGCGGAAAACGAAAAAAGTTTAAAAAACCGTCACGCAACAAACTTGCAACATCCCATCTTCAAACCTATTTAATATGGGTCCTTTTTCCGTATCCTGGTCATCCCTTGGGTTTGTCTGCGAAATTTTCTGTCTTCCTTTTTTAAAACACCCGGGCCCCCCCCTGGAGACCCAATTACAAAGGGCAAAAGGGTCTAAAACACAATTTGCCCCCCTATTTGCATTTGGGTGTCTTAAAATGCCAACACCGCCCTTCTGTTCCCCCCTTTCCCGCCTCCCCAATCCGCCCCTAGTACGACATTGGCCCGGCGTGCCGGGGCCCCCCCCCAAAAGGGGGGTTCGAACCTTGTCGGTCCAAAAACCCCCAACCACAACCCAAAACTTTATGGTCCCCTCGAATACTGGACCGCAGGCTTCCTTGACGAAATTGTTCGCAAACGTAACCAAGCCATTCCCCCCAAAACCCGGGCCCCACCAATAGCGTCCCTATAACCAAAAAGTGCAGAACAATGTTTTGGCGCCTTTTCCCCCACCACAGCTTGCTAAAATGGCAAAAACCTGTAACCAATTATTAAAAGTTTAGGGATGAGCCCCCACCTCCGCTTTCCCCATCTTCCCTTTTTTTTCCGTCTTTTTTAACCCAACTAAATTAAATTTTTTAAGAGGGAGCAAGAAAAAAAACTCCACATATCATCCTCCAATTTTTTCCCCTTTAAACTCTTGTTAAGGGGACCCCAACGGGGCCTTTAACCACATACACTTTCCCTTTGCCCTACATCTAAAGCACCCCATCAATTCTCGCACTTTCTCCCACCTCCCCCCCTCCTTCCCAACCCCCTGACAACCTGTCACCCTCTGGGCCAACGCGCACCCTGATGGGGTACTGACTGGGGAAAAAAGGGGTACCCCAAGCGTCTAACGGGAAAGCTCCACTGACCCTCCACCTAAAAGACTTAAAAGACCTTAACTGACCCCTCAAACCTAACTTCCGACGCTTCCAGGGAAAACTAAAATCCCCCCTTTATACCTGCTAACCCACCCCCCCCCGACCCCTTCCCGACACGGACCGACGGAAAAAAGATGACAAAAACCGCCACCTGGCGCGGGGGGTGTAACCCCCCCAGCCTACTTTCCCGGGAATCCGATGGCACCCAAAAGGCGTCCCTGACCCCCGCATGCCGCTAGCCGCCCGAGCTCCCCCCCTGTCTCGATCCCCCTGACGTATAAAATCTTCGGATTACCGGTAGCATCCACCCGACCGGGGATGCGTTGACATGATGCCGAAAAATTTTTCCTGCCGCACTTTGTCCGAGAGGGAGGAGCGATGAAAAAGCCCGCGGGTTTTTCCCCCTACCCCCCATCCCTGTTGGTCCTGCGTAACCAGCCCAGGAGATCCCACCGTGTTTCGTTGCCCCGAGTCCCCGCCGGAAAATCGCCTTTTGGACTGCCGTGTTGCTGCCCTAAAAGCCGACTGAGGGTCTAACGAACGCAGCTTGGAGATTTTTTGCGGGCGGTGTCCCCCGCAGAGCCCCCCGCCTAATGAAATTCCCCCAGTACGGGGGGGGCGCGTTCCCCGGTAACCACGCACCCCCCGCATGGAGGGTCCCGTAGGGCTTCTGCGGCGCGACGGGCTCGGTGCGCACCCCGGCAAGACGTGCGGGGGCCGGCTCGCCCCCCCGGGTTTTCCCCACTGTAGTGTTTCTGACGCTGGCCACGTAACCCTTTTCAGGATGCTTGTCCCCACCTGGGACCATGTACCCCCAACAGACCCGACACCTGATCCCCTAACCACCGCCCGGAAACCACGCGACTCAGCTGCGGCCCGACTGTTCCCCAAAATCTCTTGGGGCAGAAGGGCCCTGTTTTATCTGTGCTAAGCGGTGTCTGTCACTCGTTCAGACTCCCCTTAAACTGAATTTTCCGGGTTCGCCTCCTAACCGCGCCTAAGTCCGCCACTCGCGCCGTTTAGCGCGCTGTCCTTGCTGCGGGGGCTGCGGGGCCTCCCCTACTGCGCCCGGACGTCACTCCTGGATCCCCACAGAATGCCTGACAGACAGAAATTAATTTTACCTGTGTCAGGATCTCCAAAGAACAATAAAGCCCTGTTCAAAAGGGGGGCCAAACGCGCCCCATTTATTTAAAATTTTTTCCCTTTGGGAAACCCTGTTTATATTACCGCGTGGGGTTTTTTCCGGGCTCCGGGGTGCGGCAAACCCGCGCTGGGGAAGAATCCCCTTTCAATTCTGACAGGAGTTCTTGCGCGGGCGGCCGCGCAGTGGGGGCCGCAGGCGTCGCCGCGGGTGGCACGCGGCTGGGACGCGGCTTGCGCCGCGATTTGCCCCCTGCTATTAATTTGCATGGGGGCAAACCCTCGGTGCAAGCTGCGCCCCAAACCACACCCTCCCATACCGAGACCACGCCCACTTTCCCGCGCCCAAAGCCCGTCGGGAGAACGAGCTTGCGGCGCGGTCCGACAGGTTTTTGGGCCGCGGAAGCCGTGGCGAAACCCCCGGCCAAAAAAGCGTGTGAACGAGGCCCCAATTACATACCCGGCAATACTGAGGAAATTCTGAAAATTGGTTTGTGGGGGGCTTGAGGGGTGGGGTTTAGAACACTATTACATGAAAGAAGAAAAAAAAGAATAATGTCGGTGCAGTTTTTCCTCTTTATTTAAGGTTGTCATGAGTTTTTTTTAACCCTTTTTTTAAGGTGTTCATATGCAAAAAACAGATAACCCCTATTATTTGGGCGACATATTTAAGCCCCACCCCTTTATTATTAACCCCACATTGGCTAATTATTAGTTAGAATATGCCCAGCTTATTCTTTAAGTTTTGATTTGTACACATTCAAATCATTCTGCTTTTCCCAATCTGTCATGATTTGGGCGCATGACAGAAAATGTGGATCTATGGCTTTTTCTATATTTTTGACTAAGCTTTGTTTCCCCACTGTTTTGGGCCCGCAAAAGCAGTTGCAAATATCGGCATATTGTTTGAAAAATACATACAGTCAGAAAGTCTGGAAATGTAAGATTTTATCATGCATGGAGAAAAACAAGTGGGGAAGTTTTTGTTATGAGCAGAAAATGAGGGTTTGAGTTTTAACAGCTAAACAGGACAGCTTTCAACAAGATGGAGAATTGATTGTCATCCATTTTTCCGGCTTATTTGCATTTTGCATGCAATTGATAGGGAGTATTATAAAAATATAATATCCATAACACTGAATAGGGAAAAAGCTGAAAAATATTACTAGAAAAATATTGGGTTTTCGGCCAAAAGTGCCGGGGGTTTCCTGTAAGTGCAGTTTGTGTAATGAAAGTGATAGGGGGGGCAAATTTGCCCTTGGAAAAAGCAACATGGAAATGTGGCACCCAAGTGCCTTGATGTAAGAATTTAAGCCGGGCGTAAGGGGGGGACTGACAAAGCTATGGGTGGTGCAAATCACTGGAAAATGAACTAAGGGGTGACCAGACATGTATGTAACGCAACAGTTTAGTGAACCCTATTGTGTATGGGGCTCCGGAACAGACGAATGTCACTCTCCCTTTTGATGAAGTTTTCTCAGAGACAATCTCAATTTTAAAAGCAAGTGAATAGGACCTCCGATGATTGGCAAAGGGTTGTCTTCGCCACAGAATTATATTTTCTGCTTCATAGAACAGGTAGATATTGATGGGACAGGCAAAAAAGATCACTGAACAAACACCCTGCAACCATTGCTGGGAGAACACAAGCCGGG